>PVJO010009447.1:0-25172 GCA_004026905.1 Hystrix cristata
GGGGAGAGGGGGAGAACCAAGATGCACCATGTATAGGTACAGAATAAATGTAATGAATGTGATCAATGTATGTAGAATGTACCAATACATGCTCTTGGTTTAAAATAAATAAAAAAAAATAAATAAAAGCATGTTTGTAACCCCTGCTTTTTAACTGTGACCAAATACATCATTTCCTGCAACCCAGTCTTCTTTTTTAAACATCTTGCTTCTTTTTAACCACTAAGAATGAAAAGGAGTATAGAGACTCCTCTCCAGTCAGGGCTGGAGTCGCTAAAAGCAGACCTGTCCTCAGATTCTCCTTCAGTCTTTGAAATATTATTGGACCTGACACCATTAACTTTACCAGCTTCTATAAGCTAGAAGCATTAGCAAAGAATAAAGCATCAGGGATGATGATTTTGAGCACTCTGTTGATATGTGGCTTTTATTTTGAGCGTTATTTATTGCTTTCCAGATCACAAAAAAGTATATACATGAATTAATTGCCTTCACTACCAGAAAGGAAGCAAGACAGATTATTGACATTAAGGGCTATGAAATGCTCCACTAAATGTCCTCTATAGAAGAATTGTTCTTCTAAATGTATATATTTCCCAAAACTACCTTAACATACACTGTGTTTTTCTCTTAAACTTTCATTAGTTGCAAGGTAATTCAGTAAAAATGCAGATAATTTGGAAACATATGGGGTAAAAAAGACTGAAGAGAGATTCAAAGATTATTGTGACTTAGTTGAAATGTATGTTTAAATAGTTTTAATCATTAAAATGACAATTTAAGACATATCTGATACCGGGAATTTAGTAGCTAAGAATAACTTAACATTTCATTACCATTTTTATTGCCACTTTGGAAAACACATCATGAACTCAGAACAGCCATCCAACCACATTTAGTGAACATCACGCATAAAGAGCCAACAGTGTGGGGACAAGGCATCCAAAGTCTGCCCTGAAGAAGTTTAGAATCTTACGATGATTTGAGATGCCAACAAAATTGGGAATATGCTTGCCTCCCCAAATAAGCTGTTAGGAGTCAAAAGAACCAAAATATCTCAAATATCTCATGCCCTATTGCTAAGAGGAAGAGCAGGCTATGCAACCATACTTAGAGAAATGTACAAATAACAGGTAGTTAGCTCCATAATATTAATGGTCATTTTATCATCGCTAAATTTTATGTACTGCTGTTTAAATCAATCTCTCTCTCTCGCTCTCTCTCTCTCTCGTGTGTGTGTGTGTATGTGTTTTCCAGGGTTTTTTTATATTAAGCATATATACTGTACTAATAAGGAACAAGATAGTTTATATTAAAAGAAATGTTCCCATTATAGACTAAGATGAAAGTGTATAACCTGTATTAGTGAGTCACTAAACTTCAAAAACACTTGTTATAAAAAAAAAAAGACTAAAAAGGCCTAGGGAAAAAAATGAAGAGGGAAAATAATGATCTTTCTTCCTCCCAAGTACCAAGACTGTGGGACTGACAAGACTTTACTGCCCGGGACCCACTCTCACCCCAAGCTCTGCAAAGATTTAATTACGACAAGCCAGGAGGGGGCAGCAAGGAGCTATTCATGAGGGGGAAAAAAAAAAAAAAAAAAAAAAAACCCTCCAGAGGCCTTCTGCTGAAGACCGGAGGCTGTGGAGGTGCTGGAAGGCCAGTGGGACTCAGGCAGGAAGGAGGCTGAGCAGAGCACAGCCGCGGAAGGGAACTGAGGAGGAAGGCCATCGGTCCACCAACCGAGAACAGAAGGCCATCATGCAGCACAAGCCAAAACTGAGTTTTGCGGTAGGTTTTCGTACTAAGAGAGAACCAAGCATCTGAACAGAAGGAAGTAAACATCTCACAAGATTGCTCACAGGGCAGGAAATGTAAGAAGGAACAGACTGTCTTCATTGATGGAAGCGTCAGGAGCTGAGGGGACCCATGCTAAATGCTGATAAACGGAGTTGTAAATGGAGGCTTCTAGGCTCAGGCACAGAACTCCTGCCCTTACTCTTCCTCTCCTCCACTGTGTGCAGAGAACCATGTGATCCCCAGCAGGAGTGCCGAGCACCTACTCTCCGTGGACACCTAAGCCTGAGACAGCACCCACTCGGGTGCACCCAGCCCCATTCAGAAATCACATTCTTCCAATTCTCAGCTGTGGCCCAGACTTTGAGCCTGGTTGAATCCTAACCCTTTCTCTAGTACCTAAAACTTTGCGTGTGCACTAGCAATGAGACATACTTGCCTTAGGTCGGCAGAATATTCACGCTTTATTGCCTCTCCCTGTAGAGAGTTTGGTCCTCTTTCTCTTCCTTTCCCTAACTGTGCTGCCTCTAGATTGGGATCATAAGGGCAGGACTTAATCAAAGTGTGTCTCATTATAAGTCTAACCTTTCTGTTGCATAAACTCTTTGAATCTGTTATCTTATTTTAAAAATAATCTAAGTACTGTGGAGGTGGCTCAGTGGTAGAGCACTTGTTTAGCATGCTTGAGGCCTTGGGTTCAATCCTTAGTACTGCCAAAATAATAATAATAATAATAATAATAGTAATCAAAATATCAAGGAGTTGAGAAGACTCTTAGATAACTAATTTACATAAAGCACTTTGTAAATGCCCAGAATATTGAAGGCACTCAATAAATGCTGGTTATGTTTTTTCATCTTTTGCTACATTCCCTAAGAAACCCAACAAAAATAAATCTTTTGGTAGCACTCATTAGAAGATTGGCTGTCTGTCATACGCCCTCCTCACCCTTGTATCCTTCCAAGGAAACATTTTAAGTATTTATAATTGCTATTCAGATTGATGATAATTTCCATTTCACAAATTGACTTTTCTTACAACTATTCCTAAAGTCCTCTCTAAATGGTTCTTAACTACATCAATTTTGTAAAATTTCTTACCCAACATATGAAGAGGGTACATTTTCAAATAACTTCAGAGTAAATGGAATGACAACTATTGAATACTTAGCCTTTTCCCAGTCAGTCACAATAATGTGTTTATTTAAAACTGGGTCATGAGCCTGCCGAGAGAAAGCAGGCCCCTAAAATGTCTCTGAAGCAAATAAACAGGTGTTTCTGCAAGCAAAAAGACAAAATCTACCATGGAGCACAGGACTCAACACAGGACTTTAGAGGTACTCTGAAATTGTGTTTTCTTGCTCTGAAAACAAAAATCATCCTTGAGGCTCTTTGAGTATAAATTTTGATGGTACTAACAAGAATATCAGGCCAATCTGTATAGAGTCTCTGCATGTAGAATAATGGTCATATAGCACCTTGGAAATAAAAGGTGTTAACTCTTTCCAGCACGTTTCTCAGGCAAGGATAAAATTGCAACTTTTGAAACCTCAAATAAAAAGAACCCATGGGAGTGGAGGAGCCTCTGGTTCAATTTAATATTACTAACACAACTACAACTGTAATGTGAGCACGTGAAGAAACACTTTGACTTTACTCAAATTTGTGTCCTTAGAAGGCAATACAGAAGTTTATCATTTTGACAGGTAAGACTGCCTGAGGTGCTCTGAACAGAAATAAGACACTTTCTGAGTGAATGCTTTCATCTAAAGAGTCCTCTTCTTCTTATATCCACAGCATTACTTTGAATTCAAATGACATTTGTATATATATAAAAGAGATTCCCATTTTCTTGCCTTTGTTTGCATGGGTGTACAGAGTTTTCCTACATAAAGCAACAGGATCAAAGGCCTCAATAAATTATCGGAACTGTTTATATAGACAAAGGTAGGGAAAGGGACCCCAAACTCTAGATCAAGGGCCAAGAAAAGTTACTGTAATGCACTAAAGCCTTCACTAATAAACAAAGAGAAACATGTTTCCTCGTCACTCTACCTCTTCCTTCAGGTATACTAAAACTATCCACAGTGAACCAAACTCTAGACACCAGACGGACACCATGGACAGTGTAATGAATACAGAACAGAACCACTTATTTTGTGGGCCACTGTATATGTTTTCCAAAGCGTTTTTTACATATATTATCACATATATCAATGTACATCTTTTATAATCATAGAATTTGAAGTATAGTGAAATTAAATGCCTAATACTCAATTATATGTCATTTGTATTCCTATAAAGTCATTAAGAGAAACATTCAGCCAGTGGTCACACAAACTCAAAAGTTATGTGCAGGTTGGAAATAAGAAACTGAAAGTGATCATTGAAATTGTATAGTATTCAATATCATCTCTGAAGAGTTTCAGAGAGACCTTTATTGTTAAGAGCAAGGGCCAATGACAGAATGGCATTATTTTGACTTAACTATATTTCTGAGTTTTCTGAAAAAGACATCTCTATTTTTTGTCCTACATATTCCTCCTTAGGTAAAGTGGGATGTTTGATGACAGTGTAATTGATGGTATAGATTGTAAGATACAGAAATTATGTGGTACTTTATAAAATACTTATGTCACATTCTTTCTACCAGAAATAAACCATGACTTTTGAACATCAGATTTTATGCAGAAAACAGGTGGCAAACACAAGCTAGTGAGATGAGTTCCAGGAGAACTACAGGCACCTAAAAACTTGAGAACATTATCTGCCAGTGCCCATAGATGTGCCAAAATTAATATTTTAAGTGTTCACGTTCCCTCAGATATTCCACATGTCTAATACAATTAATGTGTGTGTCATTTTAGCTATCATTGTACTTTCAAAAACATTATTATGCCAAAACTTGAGGCTTTGTGAAATTTAAAATTGACCAGTATGCAAAACTTACTATAGAGACAGTGTGCTTATAAGTCTACTATGGTAGAAGATCCCTTCATCACTGTATTGGTCAGTGTTCGCTAGAGGAACAAATTCAATTATGTATATGGAGAGAGAGAGAGAGAGAGAGAGAGAGAGAGAGAGAGAGAGAGAGAGAGAGATATCACCAAGAAATGTATACACATTTCAGGAAAACAAAAATAGTATGATTTTTTTTTCAACAGATGGTGTTTCTCTCATGTGGGACACTCTAGAGTATGTCGTATCACAGAAAACTCACTATACTCTCAGCCCCTAGAGAAGAAATTGAAAATTTGTGTGCAGCCATCTCAATGACCAAGGTTATCCAGGCAGCAGTTCAGTTTCCTAATAAATGTCTGGAAGCAAATGGCCACCACTTTGAGCACCTCCAGTAATTGTAGAGGACAAAGGTAACTTGCATTAATCTCATGATGTCTCAATAAATTTAATGTTAATATATTTATATAAGTTTTTCTTTTCCTAAATTGTGTGTACAGTTTTGGCGGACTCTGAATATTATATATATGGATTAACAAGCTAGGCTTACAGTGAAGAGTCAGATGGAGAAGAATGCAAAGGGTCCTCTGTGTGCTGGAGAGTCAAAGGATCCCATTGCAAATCAAAGGCCTGGAGCTTGCTGCAGAGTACTGTGTGAGTCCATATGAGGAAACTGAAGAGTTTGTGCTACAAGGCTGAAGAGTTTGAGCTGGAAGCCTGGAGCTGGACATCCAAAAGCAATGATGGAGGCTAGAGCTCTTCTGAGAAAATGGAAGTGAGACTTTGATCTCCTTTCCTTTTTTATTCCATTCAGGGTACAAGCCCACTGGTTGGTGCCAACCACAGCCAGGGTGGGTCTTCCCTCTTCAGTAAGTCCATCACTCAGGTATACCCAGAACCATGCTAAATCAATCAGCTGGTATCTCTTAGTCAAGCTGACACTACAGTTAACTATCACAATCATTGTCTGTCAATCTAAATACGAAAAACCATGAAGTCAGTACTAATAGCATTTCATAAAATGTCAAAATTGCATGCAGCATTTATGTACAAGAGGCACTACTGAGTTTCTTTGAAATATTCTCTCAAAATGACTATTAACAGTGACCATTAACAGGATACAGCACCTAGTTCCTCTCTATCAAATATACAAATGATTCTATTTAGCATATCTACAGGCATAGAAATGCAAAGGTGTGATTTGATGTAGTCTGTAATGAATGAGTGATAGGTTCAAAACACTAAGGGGATGAACCCATTCTAGAACTCTCAATGTAATGCACAACATTTGGTTTGATGGAGAACAGACTGACATGCAGAAATGTGATTGAATGAAAAGACTATAATCTGATGCTAATAAACTGGGAGAAACTCAGCCAGAGTTATCTGTGTAGCACTCCTTCCTATTAGGTAAAGGTTAGGACCCTGCTAGAATAAGGGTCTTGTAGCCTACTTTCAAGGGAAGTAGATCAGTGGGTGACCTTTCTAGGTTGCATGGCTTGTATTGAAGTAGAGGAATTCTAGATTCTATGGCCTAATTTGGGAGAGAAATGGGAGAAGGAGAAGGGAGGACAGGAGAAGGTCAGAGAGAACTTTTTGTTCTGTGGCCCTTTCAATTTACTTTGGTTCAAAGTACACAGCATGGCAGAGCACCATGCTTTGGAGTGTCACATTCTGAGCTACAACAGAGTCCCTTGGAAAGTGTCCTCAGGATAAATACCTGTGGAGAAGCTGGGAAAGGAGAACTGAGACAGAGAGGAATTCGCCTGCACCCTAAAGCCTCAGTGATCCCCAAAGGAGCTCAAGCTAGACTAGACCTTCAGTGCTTTCCCACCTTAAGGCAGGAGAGCCAGGCCGTAAATTACCCTTCCTTTCCTCGTTAATAAGTTGTCATATGACAGGTTCCCAACTTTAGTCAATTTGGGATGCTCAAACAAATTATCACAGGCTGAGTGGCTTACACAACAGTTATTTCTCATAGCTCTGCAGGCTGGAAGTTAGAGAACAGAGTTTCAGCACGGACAGAATCAGGCGAATTCATATATACACACAATATCTCCACTCTTGATGATTTTTACTTCCCCTCTACCCTCCTCTTCCCCCTTACCCAGATTTATTTCCCATCTCCATGTGGTCTACCTCCTTGTGTCCTGCCATCTATCTTTTATCCTTCTCTTTAGATTATATATAGTTTAGATTCCTCATGTAAGAGAAACCATGCAGTATGTATTCTTCTGTGTCCGAGTTATTTCACTTAGCATTGTAGTCTCAGGATGGATCCATTTTCCTACAAATGATTCGAATTTATCCTTCTTTATGCCTGAGTAGTACTCCAATGTGTGTGTGTGTGTGTGTGTGTGTGTGTGTGTGTGTGTGTTTGTGTGTGTATCTGTGTGAATATATGACTGCTATAAACATGGGTATGCATGTTGCACTGTAATAGGACTTCAACTCTTTTGGAAGTTACCCAGAAGAGGAACAGCTGGATCAAATGGAATTTCTATTTTTAGTTTTTTTAGGAATTTACATGCTGATTTTCCATACAGGTTGCACTAGTTTACATTCTCATTCAACAGTGTAGAAAGATTTCTTTTTCCCCACAATCTTGCAAGCTATTGTTGTTTTTGAGTCCTTGATAGCCATCCTTACCGGGGTAAGATGGAATCTCAGTGCTGTTTTGATTTGTATTTCTCTCATGATCAAAGATGCTGAACATTTTTTCATGTACCTGTTGGCCATTTGTTCTTCTTTTGAGAAGTATATATTCATTTAGAACGCTATTTTCATTGGGTCTTTTCTGTGGGGGTTCTAATTCTTTTAGTTCTTTATATCTTCTGGATATTGGTCCTCTCTGATCAAGGAGTTGTATCTTCACATGGCATAAATGATGACAGCGATTGAGCGATGGGGGGTAAAATAAAGCTGTGCTTCTTAATTCAAAACATACACTTGAAGGCATATTTCTTGTTGTAAATATCATCTGGAGGGATAATGAATTTTGAGGAAAGGAGTGCTTTCCTTGAAACGTATTGTAAACTCTCTCCTAGTCTGAGCTCCAAGTGGCTTTCCCGGTCTTTGGCATATATCCCATCTTCTGTTAAGTGGGCAATGACAATTCTAGTTAATTTTTCTTCAACTGCCTAACATTGGTTAGATAGCAGAAGAGACAGAAAGATCTAATTATACAGTCTAAAGGCATTATTAAGTACTTGGCTTTTCCAAGAAAAGCATGGAATTAAGAGTTCTCAAGTGTGGCCCATGATATTAAGGTTTTTTCCCTGGCTCAGCCTCTAGCTCCCTATAGTATATGAACTTCTATTACTACTCTCTGAGCCTCAGTCTCTTTATCTATAAAATTAGAGAGCTAGACTAAATCACTTTTAATGTGCCTTTTAGGTTCTATGACTCAAGAGAGGCTGTGTTAAATGCTGGGAAACCAAACTGTCTGGGCACATCTCCAAGTGTACCCCTTCCTACCATGCAACAATGACCAAGTAATGCCTCTCTCTTCCTAGTTTCTTCATTGTAAAATGTGGTACTAATAGTACCAATCTTACTGACCTATTATAGTATGTTAATTATAACAATACATAGTATAACGACACATGGTAAAATACATAACACAGTGTTATGTATTTTTCATAATTTTATATATTTTTTATTTTATTGTAAACTCTAAAGAACATTACAATACCTCAGATTTGTTGTCACAATTGGTCATAGCACACAGTATTTTTTTTCCTACATTTTATCCTTACTTCTCTGTGTATTCAGATTGTGAAAAATAATTCACTATATGTGGATTTTTCCAGTAGAGTCTCAGGCGAGTCTGCTTACAATCTCCAACAGTGTGTTGGCCTGTGGGTTCCACAACCTCCGTCTCGGGACACATTCCAGGTCCTCCTTTTAGGTTAGTAATTTAAGAATATGCTTTTCTCAACTTGGCTTTTCTAAGAAAGTGTCCATTTCTGCTCAAATAATTCCAAATATGTCAATCAATTGTGATAGGAGGTTTAGTTACTTGTAAAATATTGATGTGTATATTTTAAGATGGATAATAGTGAAAAAATCACCAGAAAATGTTTAAAGTCCTGGATTATAGCCTTTAACTATAATAGACCCAGCATATATAGAAATCATATTACTAGAAGCATTGCACAATCTACAGTAGCCAATTGTTAGCAGAGCTTCCAGAAAGCAATGTGTTCCATTCTGAAATTACATGCTTATTGCTCATGTTGTTTTATTTGTTCAAAAGGTTAAATGTTTTGCTGGCTCTAAATTGTTGTGTGTCATTCTTTGAAAATCATATTTGAAAAATGCTGAATTTAGGGAATTGTGTCCATATAACTTACCAGTGAAAGGCAGTCATTCTTTACAGTCTGTTCTTTCAGTAAAAAGGGATCATTTAGAAACAATACCATCTACTTTTCTAAAACAAGGGAGTTATTTCCAACCTGGGGCTCATATGTTTGAGAATAAGCCAAAAATTCAATTTTTTCCATAGACCCAAGGACCATTTGAAGTGCAGTCTAAAAACCAAAAGACAAGAGAAGGGAGTAAAAGAGAAATTCCGCAGTTGACTTTAACTGAAAAAGAAAAATGAGAAGGTGCTTAAACACTGGTCTTTTGAGAGTTATTTCAAACCTACCCAAACAACAAATGTTTTTCAGGTGACATGTAAGAACCTGTTGAATTCCAAACTTATCCAAACAGCCCTCTGGGCTGAAACGAACAGGTAAACTCGTTTCAACTCGTCCTTCTTATGAACATTTCTGAAAAACATACCTCCAGAAATAATGACATATTTTAGCAAGTACCATCCTTCCCTTTTCTGAAACTATTAAGTTATTATGAGCTAAGTACATATTCTGTGAATTAATAATATGCTATTTTCAAAGTCAACAGCCTTGTTAATTTGCATGAGTTTCTGTTTTCCCTTGGAATAAACATATCCTGGATATTTCCCAGCCCTCTTACAAGTATATCTCTTAATTACCCTTACCATAGAACTGGAGCACGGCAGACTCCACACAAGGAAAAGAAAGCTGCTATTATTCCAGGGGTGGAGTGGTAGGGAACTATTGGAGCTTGCCTTAAGATATTTCTGCTTTTGTGAATGCTAATTTTCAGCTGCGACACAGCTCATTAATTTTCCCTTCTACTAGAAAATTTGGAATTACAACATTTTATGTCAAGATTACATAAGCCACATCCTCATAATATAGAAACATAGAAAATTAATGCTTGAAGGAGTCTCTGATACTCTGGTCTATACGTTTAATTGTACAGATAAGAAAAAAGTAGTTGTAAATAGACTAAACATAACTTAATCACGAATAGGACCTTCTGATTTTCTCTCATAGTTTTTTTGTAGCACCACCTTGCCACTTCTACCTATAAATACGTTATGTAGTTTAATTATAAGCAAAATCAAATGTCTTCCTCTTATTCCAGTAAAATCAACTTTCCATGTATAACGTGATTAATACATAAACTGTGGTGATTCTGTTTCTATAATAAGACAAGATAATCAACAGAGTAGATATATGATATATTTCATCTTTGAATATTAATCTAGTAGTTATTATTATGATCTGGCAGTTGTAAGTGTCAATAGAGCATTCACAGAATTTTAGATAATTTTTAGCTTTGGAATTTGGTCATGTTTAAATGACACAGGAACCCTGTTTGGCAAATGAATGGCATAAAGCAGAATCTCTAGTAACCACTGAATTCACCATAATGGAGTTGCCATGTGAATCATAAAACAGAGGTCCAGATGTAGATCAGAAACAGGAAACAGGCACCAAAAGAATAAGGCAGACAAAATGAAAGTGATGCCTTTTTTTCCTTTATTTCTTCCTCGTGAGCAAGATTCTGGTCCTTCCCCAGATGTCTGTGTTAGTGCCTGCATTTTGTCAAAATTCCATGACAACTATTTTCAATAAACATCGTCAGGTCTTATGCAGGCACCATTCCCCAACCCCAAATCCGGAAAGGTCACTGCAGAAAGAAACTGTTCAGCTCTTCATAGAGTAGCTCCTACTCTACTTTGTAAGAAAACACAACTATGATATCTCAATACAATAATCCAGTACAAAGTAGAAGAACAGAGCTCGATAGAGGAAAAAAGGAGTGTGTCACACGCATCTTTTATGACCATTGCTACCTGAAACATCTCGCTGCCATTTTGTGCCAGATACTTTAGTACCTGGAATTAGGGAAACCTTGTTTTGTTCTCTAGCTGTGCATCTGAGACCTGCTGTTCTGCATAACCTGTTCTCAACACTGTACTAATATTCCTAATCCTTCTTGCTCCAAATTACACTGGAGATTTTAACATTTACGATGTACTTCACCTTTATGCACTCTAACTGTCCAACTCCCACTTCTTGTGACATTGAAACAAGGTGGCCATTCATCTCTTTGGGATCCCATTATGACTGATAAACTTTGCTTAAGAAGCCTGTTCTTGTGTCCATGATTACACAGGAACTTCCTTTCTCCATTATCTTTCACACTCAGTGTACTAGCCACAGGGTTAGTATCTCCAGAGAGTCTAGGAACAGGAAATTGGTTTGCTTCAACTTTGCCCAGATGTGGCTTATATACTTCAAGATGAAGTGCTCCTTATCTGAGATCATAGCTCCCTTGCAAGAGCTGGCCATTGTCCAGAGTTCTACCTTTAATACCTGTCAAGAGGCGTCCTATCCCTGCAAACCAGTAGTCCTTAAAATGGGGTATAAACACAACAACAGGCAGCCAGGATGACCCACTAGGTCAGATGTGGAATGAAATGTAAAAACTGCCATGAATATCCATATTTTATCCCTCACATTTTATTTTCTACCTTTGCAAACACTGAACAATGTTCACAGCATGTTACTGTAATTCCGTCGATGAATAATACGAACAAGTAGCATATATTAAGGGTCAAGGCAAAATAATTTTGGTGATAAGAAGCATGTGACCAAAACTTTTATAGACCACTAAGTTAATGAGACAAGGACTGTAAGTAATCAGTTAAGTACTTTTTAGTGATTTGCTAAGTGACACATAAGCAAGGTAGATGAATTTACAGCTTTGTGCTGTGGCACACTTTTAAAGTCTTTCTACATTCCCGCTCCACTTGCCTCCAGTTCAAATTTTCCTATTGTCCACTCTTACAAGTGTCTAGGAAAAAGCACTTTTACCACGAGGAACAAAGTGTGTCAGCAGATTGACGTCGCATGGATTCTAAAGTGACACGGCTGACACTAACAAAACAGTTATATTTGGTGGGCAAATTTGTTGGCTATGAGCTTCAGAATGTGTTTCCCTTAACCCCACAGCCTTTCTCCTATCACAATTACTGAGAAATCTCCTCCCCCAACACTCAAACTAACTGTACCATGTTGATAAAGAAGATGTTTCACCAGAATAATTTATTTCTGTTCCAGGGCTCTACTGTACAACATGGTGACTATAGTTAACAATACCATGTTTCCACTTAAAATTTTCTAACCAACTAGATCTTAAATGTTCTTGCAACTTACAAAAGACAACTATGCTGGGTGTGGTGGTGCGCACTTGTAATCCCAGCAGTGTAGGAGACTGGGGCAGGGGAATTGCAAATTTGAGGACATGCTAGACAGCATAGTGAAATCCTGTCTCAAAACACAAATTAAAAGTGCCCAGGACATAGCTCAGTAGTAGAGTGCTTGACTAGCTTGCACAAGGATCTAGGTTCAATCCTAAGTGCAAATAAATAAATAAACAAATGTAACTATGAGAAGTGACTGCTATGTTAACTAACTCGGTTGTTACAATCAAGTCACATATATGATTCACAAACCATATATGATTTCTATAATCATATATAAAATATATGTATATATAGTCACAATATATACATATATGTGTGTGCTGTGAGTAGTCTCAGATGGATCTCACAATATATACATATATAAAATAAAAAAGAATAGATATTTCCTGGTCAAAATATTCATATTCAATTGATTTTAAAATATCCAAAATGTAGTCAAGAATAAATAATGAAATTTTGAATCCTGAATTTAAATGAGATCTAAAATGACAGATTGCTTGCCCAAGACAGCTAGCACCTGAAGTGTCCGGAGCTGTCTTACTCATGGTCTACACCCTGTGCAGAAAAGACTTATGGAACTCACAAATGTATGTAAGTGAAATTATTTTGATAATTTATTACAAACAAAGATACTTAGGTGTAAAATAATTTGCAATTTAACTGGGGATTCTATTTGAAACACAAGTCTATAGCGCCAACGGAGTGAACCTTATATAGCCAGACAAGTCTTTTTAATCTAATGTGGTATTATTTCTTTCTTCTTACCATTTCTAATTTCATTGTGAAATTCAATAAAATGTTAGTGATAGATGTTCTAGAAAAATCTTTAAAAACCTAGATGTCTATGGAAGTATTCTTAATATGAAGATCTGAGAATTTTGCAGGTCTCTGGAAAATGTCTCTCTTTTAGAACTAAAAACAATAATTCTACTATGGACTGCCTACTATGTGTTAGACTTTGTATGAGGTGGTTTAACTGATTTTCCCATTAAGTTCTCTCAATCATCCAATCTGAATGGAAACTGAGATTTTGGAGATAATGGCTTTCTTGGTATCACAAAGCTTTGAGGTAGTGAGGTCAGGTTTTGAAGCTTGGTCTATCTGATTCAAATTCTCTGATCCTTCAAAATAAATCTTTTCTGGTAATTTTTTAATCATTCAAAACCCAAGATAACTACGGTAATAAATATATCTTGTCCCATATATCTTTCATAAACCCAAGCATTTTTAGAAATTAAAGGGAGAGGTTGATGTAGGCATATGAAAAGATGTTGCATTGCAGTGACTTTCCCCTTCCATATGTAACATGAAATAGCTTCTCCATGTAGGAAAACATGCAGCACGAGGCTTTCCCCAAGGTGTTTGATGGCAGTATCGCAGAGACAATGATAAGAATAGAATGGTAGATACAAAATATCTAGGGGAAAGAAAGCATGCATCTCTTACAGAGGGCAATCTTTGGAGAATAGAAGAAGGATGTGATTCTCTGCCTTTCCTACAGTAAGCAAAGAAGCCTGGGCTTCAGTGCATGAGGAAAGAGAAAATAAGAGTAATCATGACTCTGGGAGAGATATTTATTCTCTGACTCTGATAAAGGAATTCAGACCCAGGAGAAAAATAAAGTGTATGTGGGGAGAACCAATACTAGAAAAGGTGGTGTGGTTTGATGAGAGAACCAAGCTCCAAGAAGCAGAGACAAAAGACTATAAACAGTCAATCCTCTAAAAAGAAGACCACCCTTCAATGTTGACTCTGTTGAATGAACACCTAAATATCCTTCGTATTTGAGGATGACCTCATGATAGATGGAAGTTAAGGGTGACAGCCCCACCTCTGCCTTCTAGAACGTGGCATATGATTTCCATGCATCTAATTGGACACTCTTCCAGACTTCACATTTTTAGAGAGTAACAAAAATGGGTGCAATCCATTAGAGATTACTCACAATAGTTGCAAAGTAATTAATTTTCCAAGGACAACGGATCAGTGGCATCCTTACATAAGCCAGCTTTGTGGAAAGGGTTCGCTTGTGTCTGCTGCGTATGGGTCCTGCCAACCTTGGCTCTATAGCTTTCCCACTGATATTCTTCCAACAAATTCCTGAGCCAGAATTGATTTCTGTTTCTCGCAACAAAAATGATGATTATTGCACACTGGAATGAAGTTCATACCAAAAATGATGTCTGTGAGATGTAAAATTAAAGTGTCTATTGAGAAATATTTGGGGTAACTTGATAAGGAATGAATCACATCCTCCAAAGCATTATTTGAACAAAAGTCATCCAGAGTCTATAAAGTGAAGGGAAAGGAGCAGGTCCAAGCCCTGCCAAATGGCTGACAATAAGGAAATAAGGATTATCAGATGTGCACAAGAAACCACTATCAGTGACATTGCTACGGAAAGCAAAGGAACCTTTTTTATACTGTGTGCATCACATTGAGCCATTTTGATTCATCACTGGTACCTCAGTCAATACCTTGCAAACTCTCTGTTTTCTTCTCTGTATAAGTAGACAGTCTCAAAATCTGCAATGGGACCGAAATTTACATAGTCCTACAGAGAGATGGGGACACAAGAACAAAGATAATCCTGCTATGCTGCCTTCTAACTTCATTCACGACAAGCTCCAGTGAAGACTGTCTTGGGAAATTACCATAGTCGTATTGACAGTAGAAATCCATAACTCGTATCCCCAAAATAAGAACACACCACTGAATTCTGTAATTAATCCACAATTGTAGCGTTTTGAGAATTATAAATTATAAACTCAATATTGAGTATAGTAGTCCTGCCTTTCCCAGAGTGTTAATTTTCATGGCTCAATCCTCATAACAACCTTTCCACTTGTTAAATCCCCAGTTTCCTCACTTTGCTCAGCAGTGTAAGGCCTTGTAAGCCAGTATTTCATTTGACCCCAAGAATAACTCTGTGAGGTAAAGTGATTCTCACTTGAGATCTGGCACTAGGGATTGAGGTGCCTAAGTGTTTCATTCAACATCACGAAGCTAGTAAATGGTAGTTCCAGGAAAGAAATTTACCACGTTTCTAGATGGAACTGAATGATATTGCTAGAAAATGTTTGTTTTTATGTAGATCTGTGTATTACGATCATTGTCTTTTCAAAGCAAGTATGTGGCCATTTTCTCAGGCAGGGTACTCAAGGTTCCCACAGACCAAAAATGCATCTCCAACATAGGACTGAAAGGTCACTCTTAATGTTTGGTGTTAAGCTCCTTATCTTTCTCTACAAATGTTCATTTAAAAGGAAAATGCCTCTGGAATGACAACACATGATATCAACAATTTTTCTCCTAATGCTTTTTCTAGTATTTATGCTTTTTCTATTCATCAACAACAACAAACCTGAGGATTTTCAGAAGATGTTCAAAGAGAAAGGAAGGCAGAAGAAGGTAAGTGTGTGCTATTTGCAGCTTCCTGGATCCTGGGCGCTTCCTTACCCTCTACCTCCTGCCTGAGTATTTACAGGACCCTTGCTCATTCTCACGCCCAGAAGCAGCAAGGGAGATATATTGACCAAGCAGGTTTCAGAACACATCCTCATTCCTACAACAAGGCCCTTATTCTGGAGCAGATAATAACAGAGGCACAGGACGTGAGCAAGCCAACAAGCACCTTCCCATGCTGCCTTCCTTAGCCCAGCAGAATAAAGGTATGCAGTGGTCTGTTCCTCCTCAGAACTCTCCAAGGGTTCTAAAATATCACAGATCAGCTGCAAGTGACACACACTGTAGCTTCAGAAAATTCCACCTAAATAACCTACAAAGACACAATTCCATGTTTTGCCAAACAGTGTGTATATAGAGCTTACACAAGTCTTGTAAAACTGAAACCCAAAGTGGAGAAGCTACTTTCACACCATTCTGCAAGATTTCAGCCTTACATGATGATCCCTTAAACATGTATGCCTCTGGGTCCCAGGATATCCTCTGCTATCACCAGTGCATAATTTCAATATACAAAAATACCCTCCTTCTAGGGAAACTACCACAAACATTCATTGCAATGATAAAACCTGTATCCTATTAGGTTTCCTTTTCTCTAGGATGTAGTGGCACACACCTGTAATCCCAGCTACTCAGGAGACAGGAGGCAGGAGGAGCACGAGTCTGAGGCCAGCCTGGGCAATTTGGTAAGGCCATGTCACAAAATAAAATAAAAAGGGCTGAGGGTGTAGCTCAGTGGTACAACACTTGGCTAGGATGCCCAAGGCCTTGGGTTCAATCAAAAAATATATGTTTTCGTTGAAGAGGTCTCCAGTATTATTTTATTAAAATATTAGCTTTTAGGCCATCTTGCAAGTCTTGAACATTCCTTTATTTTTTTCTTTTGTCCCCAATATTAAGATATATGAAGGTTTGTTTTGTTTTTTCCTGAAAACAGAAATCATGATTTACCTAAAGAAAAAAATCTGGACCTTAATTGAAATTATTAGGAAAGAAAAATTGCACTACATTTTTAATTTGTTAAAATTAATTTAGACTAAAAATTACGAGAAGGGTGCATTTCCAAAATACAAATGATAAGAGTCAAAAAGCAAAACACATCAAAATAGTAATGTAAATGAACAAATACAATGAAATTAATGCAAATGAACAAACATTGATAATGTACCTGGAAATTTTTGTAAGACTTTTAAATCAACAGCCTGAAATTCCAGTACTATTGGCCAAGAGAGTTAGGATAGTTCCCTCTAAACATCCATTTATATTGTAGTTCAAATCTTTATCTAATCCCACTGAGTATTGATCTACAACCATTGATTCACACAAGAGACTTGGAGGCAAAGCTTCTTTCAATACTTTTGCCAGGTCCCCTTAGGAGAAAGTGCATCACCCTAGACTCCATGAAGGCATGCACGGTAGAAATACACTTTCTGTGGGATGGCAGTTGGATGGAAGCCAGATCGCAGGAAGAAAATAATAGACTTCTGAGAAGGGGCATGTCTTATAGGAGTACGAGTCCATAAATTAAAAATAGTCCCCCAAGATGAGAGAGACATAGAGGAATACAGGTTTTTAGGCCTCCATGGGGCTCAAAAAAGAATCCGTCATGATTCTGTCACCTCGAAGTCTCAGTTACACCTCTGAGGAAAATGTAACCTAGAGAGCAATGGCACAAAAAAGCTATAGTACTTTGTACTCTGGGCAATTTTTCAGTGAGTCGTTCCTTAATAAAAAGACAGAAGTAACCAACAGCTTCTTACTTTATAAAAACATTGCTGAATGAGCAAAGCGTCAGACTATCTGTTATAAAATTAGTATCATACTCTACTGAATTTCATATACTGGTTTTGCATCCCGCAATATTAGTGAATTCATTTATCAATTGTAATAATTTTTTGGTGGGGATTTTCTGTACATAAGATTACATCAACTGCAAATACTGACCATTTTCCTTTGGCTGTCTGATTTAGATGCCTTTTTTCTCTTGTCTGATTGTTCTGTCTAAAAATTTCAGCACTGTGTTGAATAAAAGTGGAGAAAGTAAGAATGCAATCCTTGTTCCAAATCTTAGAGAGAAAGCTTCCAGCTTTCCCCGCATTTGATGTAACATTGGCTGTTGGCTTATCATAAATGACCTTTACTATGTGACAGTTTTTTCCTTCTTCTCCTAATTCATTTGGAGTTTTGATCATGAAGGGATGTGGAATCCACTGAAAGTCTTTTCTGTATCTATTGAGATGAACATATGGTTTTTGTCCTTCATTTAATATGTGGTTTCATGTCTATTGATTTGAGAATTGTGTTAGCTTTCCATTGCTGTGAAAAATACCAAAGAAAATAATTTACAGGTCTCCTGTTCTCCTGAGACTGTAAGGGTAAATATGATTTGGACATTTACACAAGTAGTACAATCATCTAAAAGGAATTATATACTGGAAAGAGACCATTGTGTGAACTTTTAAGAGGGCAGAGAATTCTGCCTTGGAGCTTCAAGAAAGGCTTCCTAACAGAAGCACATCTAAGATGAGATCTATAGGAAGATTAGGAGTTAGCAAGGGAAGGTTAGAAAGCTGTCAGGCAGGCACGTCCACTGGAAAGATGACTTCGAAGTGAGACTTGGTGAGAAAAGTTAGCCTTCAATACAGCCTGGGAAGCAACGTGAGAAAAAAATAAAGAAATTATTTTCTGTATAGTTGATTTCCAAGACGTTTTGGGTAGTATGCTATGATGGGAAAACTGCCAAAGGACCGTCTTCCTATAAAGCTTTATTGTTTTGCTTAAAATATTATAAATTCCCTGATTCACATGATAACTGTTCCTTTCAACTCCAATGCCAAGGATATTATATCTAAGTTATCAACAGCCTTGGATTATCCATTCTGTTCCTCCTTCTGTCGGTGAATATAATGAGAGTCTAAAAAGTCTTTTGGAGAAATAGTACCTTTCATTTTAAAAGTACTCAACATATGATACCATTAATTCTTCCAGAATGACCATCAATTGAAATGCCTTGGCTCCTTGAGAATTTAAATGCAACACTCAGAGCTCAGAATTCTACAATTGGCTTACTGCTTAGCCTCAGAGAAATTATCTCTGTCTTTTTGGGTGTTTGATTGTTTTGAGAAAACATCAATCTTTTCTAGTAATCTATTTGTTCTAGTTGTTATGGAAGGAATTAATAGTGCCCAAACATATATATAACTCACAACTGGAGTCTCTGTGCCATTGCATTATTTTTATGATGGAATCATGATAGGAAAACTAAGATGGTATTTTAGCTTTATTAATTTGCTCCAAAGATGAAATTTTTCTCAGTAGGTAGCAAGATGAATTCAAGAATCTTTCCCCTTACTCTTAATTGACACTTTAAAACATTTCTGATAAATATAAGGCCCTTTCAGAATGATAGTAATAGCGCACGGTGTTTCTTTGCATTCTCTAAGGATTCTGTATTATTTCACAATTTCTAAAATGAGATGGGTCCAGCCAAAATCCAAGTCTTGATTTCTTGTAACACTGTGTTCAGCACAAAGTCTTCTCTCAGTGGCCACATACTAAGAATAATGACAATTTTGGAAGAGTGTGTGCAGCCAGTGGTTTACCTAAATGGGAGCAGAGGATACTGCTAATCCTTATTTGGAAGCCCAGAAATACATGGCTTTCCACTTTTCTTAATCTGTGTCTTCATCTAGAAAAACTTACAGCATTTTAGATAAGAAAACTCAAATTTTAAAAACTCAGTTTGAGTCTTTGCTTTGTTACTTACCAAGTGTATAATCTTTTTTAAAAAATCATTTAACCTAAGACTTATTGTCCCAAATTTACTGAATGGGGAACTAACATTTACTTCACAAGACTGTTAGTTTCAACTGTAATAAAAAAAAAGTGTTTCACAAAGTAGTTTTGTATCGTCCTATCAGATAGTTCCTCTGCCAAAACTGTAATATGTAAACATGATTTCACATGAGCAACAAGAGGCTTGAAATTATTAAATTAGTTTTCAACACACACACACACACACATTTTGTTTATTCTTTCACTGAACAAATATGTACTAACAGTGGATTTCTACTTTTCAATCACCAACGAGAATTTCAGATGCTAGGAAAAGTATGACACTAATCACACAGGCTACACTACTAGTGATTCCATGTGAAGCCTCAAGTATAGTGAGCTCAGCCTCCTCATAACATCAGGGTCAAACTGTATGGAAAACTTCCATTAGTGTAAGCATTTCAAAACATACATCGAACCCAAATTCTAAGTAAACTAAACTAGTAGAAGTATATGCCATTCCAAGAATGCTTTGTAGAGTAGCACTGTTCTGTAAAAATAACTTTGTCTTATATTTAAAAAAAAAAAAAAACCCTGAAAGATCCTGGAATGCCATTTCTTTCCAAAAGAGTAGCCATATTTGAATTTTCTTAGCAGCTTGCCGAGAGAGTGCAAAGCTAACAAGAATCAAAACAGACTCTTTACATAGTTTGTTTGGGTCTAGAGGAAATCTGTCCATGAGCTTTTGTGAAGGGGCCAACATGTCAGCATATGCCTGACTATAGTAAGTTTATCTTTCAATTGATTTAGTCCATTCTGAGGAATCGAGATGATGCAAGAATACGGCACATAACCAGATTTTTCTCTTTTCATTGACAGAACTGATCAAAACGTATTTCTGTATTTATTCTCATGGTTCGCCTAATCAGAAATAATACAGAGACTACATTTAAATTCACATTATGGCTATTTTGTTCCTGCATAAAGAAGCTACTAACATAATGTCTTAATTAATATAATCATAATTAACCACAAGGTTATCAATAGTAAAGAATCCATAGATCCATAATTCTATTATTTTGAGGTTCACACATAAGTTCAAGAAATGCATTATCAATTAATGGACGCTCTGTGATACTGGAAATGTTTGAAATTGAGTTAGAAAGGTGGTAGACATACCTTCTGAGTTGTTTTCATAAAAATCTATCAATCCTGGGTGTTCTAAGAATACTCATTCATTTATTCTTTTATTAATATGTTTGTGGTACATAATGAATACATTCACTGTGGGTAGTTGATACATGTACATGACACATCTTAATTCTTTTTACATCCCCTTCCACTTCCACCCTACCCCCTACCTTTACCTCGTGGCCCCTTTTCCACTTGCAAAAGATTTATCTTACTGTATCCTGTTATCTTTCTTTTAATTTCCTCTTTATACTTAGGGTTTCTCATATAAGTGAAATGATACAATATTTAAACATGTGGGTCTGATTTATTTTGTCCTTTATTCAACTTTTCTATTTCTTTGGTACACATATAGAGCACGAGTATGATTTGAGGCTAAAATGAGATTAGGCAGCTGAACTTAACCCTCTATTTCTCCATGTTATTTGTACAATTTTTCTCTCTCTCTCTCCATATATATGTAGATAGATAGATAGATAGATAGATAGATAGATAGAGATATATGTATATTTACACATGAGACACATACACAGAACTCTAGAGAACATGACAGCAGGTGCTAGAGAGGTACAGCTCAAACGTGACTAGAGACTGACTGTGCCCAACCTGCTTGTCCTCACGTGGAAACATAAGTGATACCCTGCTAGGACCACAGAAACAGGTGGATTTGGAGGGAGCTGAAGTCTATCAGAAGCAATACAGGCATGTTAAGTCCTGAGTTGCCAATGCAAGGCAGTATAAATGTGAGTGCAGTCTTACTCCTATCCACAGGCTGTTGAAACCTGCTGGCATAACGTTGAGCATAAAATATACAAATATTACTTGAGAATTTAAGAATGCCTGAGATGTGTGCATATGTATATATCTATATATGCTATTCATAATAGAAGATAACTCGTTTTTAAAAGGAAGAACTAAAGTCCAACAACTTGGCACATGCTCTTCTTGTTTCTAGTTGAGCATCTACTGAATGATATTGGATCTCTGAATAAACCATATAAATAGCTTCATGTTTTAATTTTGGCTTTTCCTAACCTTTTATATTGTCTGATTGGGTTTTCCTGTTCATATTTGGTTTATTCCTTGGCCATAGAATAGAATAAAATAGAAAAACAGAGGCTAAAAAACTCTGATGGACTTCATCCTGAATACCAAGAACTAAAACATACCCAACACAATCAACATGGCTCCCCTCATTTCTCCTCTGTTGCTCCAGTTCTTTGTCTCCAAACAAATGCTACAACTGACCAGCATCAAGAAAGCTATATATCAACTGGCAAAAACTTGTGATGCTATTCTCCCCTTAGCACCCAGTATCTCTTGGCTCTCCACCATCTCTGCTTACTTGCTCCAAAAAAAGTGTCTTTCCACACACATCTTTTTTTTTTTCCAGTTTTGGAGACTGAATTTAGGACCTTCATACTGAGCTACAGCCCCAGCTTTTTTATTAGTTTTTATTTTGAGACAGGATCCTTCTAAATTGTTGAGTTACTCTGGCTGGGCTGGAACTTGCCATCCTCCCACCTCATCTTCCCAGAATGCTGGAATTACAGATGTGCACTACCTTGTCTGATCCCCATTACCTTATCCCTAAGACTCACTTGCTTTAAGCTTTGCTTGAAATGAAGCCATCCCTGATCTCTCTGTGTGTTCTTCATCCTATTATCTTATTGCTCTTTCCCTCTCTGATACTCAGTAAGCAGAGTCTTGCATTGAAGTTACAAGGTGGAAAGCAATGTAACACATTCCAGGCCTGTAGATCTGAACATAGCTGCTGCACAGCCATGTAGAGATTTACACAAGATGAATTAGAGATATAGTCTTTGGTTAGATAAAAATCTTGCTCTCAATATCATTATTAAATAAAAGGCATAAACAGTAAATGGTGAACATTAATGGCAGAAAGAGTGCAAGTGAGTTGCATTAGGGAAGATTTGGGGTAGAAAGGAACCTTGAGGGTGGTTAGAATATGCATCACCAGAAGATGCAAGGACATCATGAATATAAAAGTTATGCCTGGATGATGCTAAATAGGTAATTGCAGCTGGAAAGATGTGTTTTGAAAGAACAGTAAAGGACAGGAGTGCAAAATCAGAGTGAAGCCACACAATGAAAGGCTGTGAAGCTTAGATTAACAAATTTGCACATCATTGTTTGGAAGCAGCCTTCTCAGTGTCTTTTACTTATTTACCTTCCAGAATCAGTTTTTGGGCCCTATTTACCCTCCTTATCCATCTGCCTCGTGGTGAAGAGGTACATGCATCTGTTCCGAGGCTCCTGTCAATTTCTCCATGAGGCAGATGGTCTATTTCTGTTTCTAGACTTTGCCAGACCCCCCTGAGCTTTTCATCCTGTCCCCAGGGATTTACTGCCTGTGCAGCAACAGTTACCATGTGGCAGATGAAGCTAGAGAACAAACTGCAGCAGATAAATTCACCAAGGAACCACTTGAGCACATTAGCTCCTGTCCTTTTCAATAGGTAGCATCTTCTTTTTTTTTTTTTTTTTTTTTTTTTTTTTTTTTTTTTTTTTTTTTTTTTTTTTTTTTTTTTTTTTTTTTTTTTTTTTTTTTTTTTTGTGGTGCCAGGGATCGAACTCAGGCCCTTGTGCTTGCAAGGCAAGCACTCTAATCACTGAGCTAAATCCCCAGCCCCAGCATCTTCTTATTATAAGATTGGAACAGCTAAAAGGAAAGACAATACAATTTGAATTCAGCCAAGTTGTATTTATTGGTTCTCTTCAGGCTTTTCATCACTTTTTCTCCCCTGCAAAAACTTCATTATGAGATTCATCATTTTGGATGAACCAAGAGACAAAGAAAGGTAAGACATTAGATGTGTCTGTCTTTGAAATTGGAATCTTTTGCACTTTCCCATATGCCCAGACACATTTGAATCAAATTATGAATATCAACACACCAAATGGTTTTGTATGTCTCTTTGATGACCAAAGCAATGTAAGAGTCTTTCTTATTGATCAGCCAGAGCCACATTCTCCTTGTGACTTTTTACATTATTAATTTTAACCAGATCTTTTCCATACCTTATGTTTATCGTACAGACAAATCTTGCTATTTCTTTGAGTTAAACAGCAAGAAACTGCTTCTGATTCTTTAAGCAGCCATCATGCACTAAATACCAATGATCACTAGCCACGGAGGACCAGTCAAAACCAGGCTGAACTGGTATAAATTCGTTATCCACTGGAAAATACAAAATCCGTGATTACTTTCCCCAGATATGGTAAGCTCTTGACAGTTCTATGGGCAAGAGCTGTAAATGTATTTAGTGTCGAGCATTAGATTTTCTCCAGCTATGGGCAGCTACATGACTTGTCCGCTATGCACAATGTCAGCCTTCACTTTGTACTTCCAAGTCCACAGTTTCTACAAATCACTTAATTGGGATGCATTCAAACCCAGTCTAAAAGACACTGCACTCTCTGATGTGACAGGACAGATTTTTCTCCAGCTGGAATGGAATTTTTGCTGGTAACCAGGTGCAGGAGTTTCAAAGCTTATAGCTGAATACTGAAAAGGAACCTGCTAATTTTTTAAAGACTACTCCAAGCTTCAACCTTTCCTTCATTAGGAGATTCAGTTGGAAAGCAGACCAAGGAAAGACAACAGGAGAAAAAGACAAGATAAAATGAGTATCACACTTAAAAATGAAATTGGTGCTCATTTACAACTAAGAATACCACCTTTGAGAAAAGATAAAAACTTCTTATTTTCTTTCCAAAAGCTTAGAGTCTTTCTTCTTTTCAGAGCTCAACAAAATATCCTCCAGTTTCTTCTAGAGATTCTGAAAAATTTGCTTCAAAAACATCACTAAAGAACTAAATAGTCTTCTTTAAATATTCTAATACTATTTTTAAAATAAGAAAAGCTTTTTATTTGAAGATAATATTTTTTAAGTGGATCAAAAGTTTGGCCAGCCATTTCTAAAACTCACCTCTCAGAGCAGACCTTCATCTCATTTTACAGTCAATATCAGAAGCTCACCTTTTTCCATTTAAACTATTTTGATGAAATGCATCCTGATTTACAGTTTAGAAAAACGTGAAAACAATGACATAGTTCTACCTCTGTAATTTTCATACTTGCAGAGAATCTACACAAAAGTGTCCCCATGAACACATGTACATGGACTTTTCCTTTTGGATTTTTAACATTCATGATACAGGGAATTTCATCTCTCACAGAGACGAAGAGCTAATCTCTCTTCAGTATCTGGGTTTTACGGAGGGGACACACAAGAAGATAGAATTTAAAGAGCAAGGAGTGGAAGACCTAACTGCTGAAAGACAACCCTCTAAGATACACATGTGCATATGGTGCTTTGAAAGAAAATGGTAGCCATATTTTGAGTCCCTCAGGGTAGTCAAATTTCTTGATC
>PVJO010009447.1:25272-69654 GCA_004026905.1 Hystrix cristata
CTCTTGATTCACTATTAACTGTTATGAGCCCTGGATATACCTTTCACGAAGAAACCTTGAGGTCTTGGGCAACTGAAGTCTAAAGCAGTTATGATGTTGCTCGCCCCACCCCGGCACCTTGCATTCGGTTTTATGTTATGGAGTATTGACCCCAGTAGAAAAAATTACTAACATCCAAGTACTGAACACCAGACTATCACAGCTTCCACGAAGCAAAACTAGTGGAGATAAAAGGTCCTTGCTCTTGTCACGGTACATGTTCAGAATTGAGCAGCTGATTTCATTTTCTAATGAAAAAATCTGTAAGTTTTAATTGTGCTGCAAGGGAAAAACCTATTTGCAATTGATCCAATTATAACTCATTTGTGATTAAGATTTGCTATTTAATATTGATAGGTTTGCATTATTTTCTTATCACTGTCTATGGAGAATTCAATATGAACAATATATTGAACACAAAATACACAAATGCCCATTGTTTCTTTACTCTATAAATATTGGATGAGATTTATATTGTAAATATAAAAGATTCATCTCTTAAGAGGAGTTTAAATAAAAACATGAATGTGCATAAATGAAGAGCACCAGAGTTCCTGTCTAATGAAATTTTATAAGAAGATATTACACAGCATTTAACATACAGGCTGCAAGTGAGAAATAGAGTTACCTTTAGATAGTAAACCTCTCCAATCCTCCAAATTTTTTCTTGATAAAATGTACAAGAAAGACAACTTTCTATGTGGTGTGTGGAAACTACACTTGGCAACAGATGTTTGTTTTAAAAGCTAAGCAGTCCATTGTCCAACTTTGGACTTTAGTGTGGACAGACAAAAATGTTCTGTACCAATATTTCCTGCAGGAGGTACTGACATCATAAAATGGGACAATTTATCTTTTGTTTTATGACTTACACTTATTATCTATATACAAGAGAAAATAAAACATAATTGTAAATAATCACAGCCACAATGGGTAACACAAGGGAAGGCTGATTAAGAATTTGTAGGCTATATCGGCAAGCTCATTAAGACACACACACTATATTCAAAATAAACTCAAAAGGTATCTAAAATAAATGGGAAACATTTATATTGCATTTGTAAGTAACAGAAGGCAGGATGTCATGATCATTAGTAGATTAAAAGACATAGAGGAAAGATTGAAAAGACATATACCAAAAGTTTGATAATTATTTTACTAGTTGGAAAATTATAATTTGCTTCATGCTTTTTGAAATTTCCCTATTTGCATAACGGGTATGTAATTTTTTTGAAGTAGGAGAATACACAGTGTTCTCATGAAAATAAATGTGAATTAATAGTTGCCCCTATGCAAAAGAAGATACTCTCAACCTTCAAGGAAAAGAAACAGCTTTCAGGTGTTCATTTATAATAAAGCATTTCTCTTCACATCTAAAAAGGCAGTAAAGGCCAAATACAGGGAATCAGGCTAATTAAGATTTTGCTCCAACAAAATTGAAGCCATAGATATTGCATTCCCTTTGTCCAACACGAGTGTGTTTTCCCAGCCAAAGTTCATTCCATACAAATTTCTTCACTCTACTCAAATGTGTTTGGCCAATCCCTAGTGCCCATGATTCAGCTGAAAGAAATGGCTTTCCATGATCTCTTCCCAGCAGCCCCCACCACTTAGGCCTTCAAATCAGATCTATTGCTCATGGGAACAATCCTTTCATCATATCCTGGCATTTAAGACATAGTCATAGGAGTGGATTTTGTAAATCACAGATTTAATGAACTCCCAACAGTCACCTTCCTAGAGTGTCTTAAGCAAAATAAGATGACAGTTTTTCAAGCCTCATAAAATATGCTTTCAATCTCTTAACACAGTTGGAACAGAGAAGCTGTTTTTGCGTGACTATTTCTTAGACCAGGAATGGGAACGGAACTGAAGATGGTGAGGAAGAAATTAGATTACACCTATAAAATACTGGAGTCATTTAGAATAGAAAGGGAGGACCCATGTCAAAGGTTTGAGTGATGAAAACTAATACTTTACATTCAAATATTGGGAACTAAACAGCGTCCTAGGAAATACTCAAGACTCAATCTGAGTTGAAAGAAAGCAGGTTCAAAAGTCAAAAGAACAAGGTGAAGTTGACATTAATGCAAAAATATTTCCCAGAGGGAGTAGGATTAGTGAAGAGTCGTTACCTGGTCACAATTCCCATAACACGTGGGGGAGCTTCCCTTATGTGATAGCAAAAACATGCACTCAGACAAGAGTAAGTGGTTACAGTGTGTGATGTGTAGTACGTGATCATTTTAAAAGTCTAGTTAGCTTGTATCATGAATATACTCATTTCTGATTATATGCTTTATCATCTACCTAAGTATCTTACTTCAATGTTAGTAATACTAAGTCTCATGCCTGACAGAATAAAAATATTATTTCGTTTAGTTAACATTAATCCATTGGTTTTCACTAAGATTGTAATACATCGCCTTTGATGAATCTTAACCTTTGTATAAGAGGATTAGTATCAATTTACAACAAATAAAATATGATATACAGTTAATGTGTTAATCATCTAAGGTTCCAAAGCTAATGTTTAGAGTAAAAGTAAGGTATGTGATATCTTATACCATGTGGTACCTTATTGATTTATTCGTTTGTCACTCATTTTTGTAAGGCTTTTACATGTATAACTTGGTATTACATATAGCAGAAGATTGCAAAGGAAAAAGACATAGTTCTTACCTTTATGAAATATCAGACTTATCATGTAAGTAATAAATATAAAGTATTTTAATAGTGATAGTAGCAATGGCTAGAGTAGTTCTCTTAGCTAGAATGGCCTCACCACTGTTACTCCGTCCTGCCCTGCTCCTGGATGGAGCTTACCTCTCCATCTCCACCCCAGCAAATCACCAGGTATTTCATGTAAAAGGGAGCACACGGGAAGTAGATGTGACCTTTACCAGCTTCGTGCCACTGTAAAATCCCTACCTCCTTCTCATATAGTACCGAAGAAGAGCTTTACTGTCAGTTCTTGAATGAGAAATATCATTACCCATGTTAACTGAACATTAATTCTATGTCTAGCACTGTGCTAACGCACTTAATAGCCATCGGACAAGTGAATGTTTCCTGAACTCAGGATCCAGTTCTGTGAAAGAAAATGGGCTGATGAAGGGGCATGTCAATATTAGCTATTATCATAGGACATTTTGATCTGCAAGATGCTAATGTGGTATTAGGTATAGCAGAAAATTGCAAAGAAAAAAGCATCTAGTTGTTGCCTGTAAGAAACTTCAAATTTAATAGATAGGAAGAAAATATAACATATTAATATTCATAGTATCAGTGGCTAGTATAGCTCTTTTCATCAGATTTATTTTTAGAAGTTATATGGATCAGAGTTATCTGCCCCAAGGCTAGTGAAGGAAATCTGCCTAGACTCTGTGAGCATATGAAAGGTGGAAACATTCTACTTAAGGGAAATGAATAGCTACAGAATTAATTCAACAGCATGAGGTAGTGAATAGTAGAGTCTGAAAAGTAGGTGAAAGATGATGAAAAAATTCAAATCCAAAACCTTTTTAAAGGCAAAAATATGTCTCAAGTTTAGTTCATTCAGATCCAATATTTCACATTTTTTATCATTGTTTTATTTTCTTCTAGTTTAAATTCTAGTTTTTTGCTAGTTGTTATTTCTTTATTTGCCAAAAAATGTGAAAGTGTCTTTATAATCACTAAGAAAGAACACTTCTCTAACACTGTCCCTCTGCAGTCCATTTTTCAATCATTTGTGTGTGCTTGCTTCTAATCCAAGGGCTGACAGTAACAGAAAACTGGACAGGTACCTTCATCTCAGGTCTGTACAGGCAACATTGTCTTTGGACTCTTTGAATTTTACACTGAAAATCACTTTGCCAGGAATAATAGAAAGATTGGAAAATATCCATATATCTTAGTCTATTTTGTATTGTTACAATGAAATACCTGAGAATGGGTCATTTACAAAGAACAGAGACTTCTTTCTTATAGTTCTGGAGGCTGAGAAGTTCAAGGTTGAGGGGCCCACTTCTGGCAAGGGCCTTCTTGCTGTGTGATCCTACACCAGAAAAGAGAAAAGAGCAACCAACCATGCACACAAGAGATGGAAGGAAGCCAAGCTCATCTTTATCAGGAACCCACTCATTCCCTCAATAAGTAACTCATCGCAGCAATAATGGCAGGAATCCATTTAGGAAGGCAGAGTCCTTTTGACCTAATCAACTGCTAAAGGTCTCACTTCTCAACAGTACCGCTTTGGGAATTAAATTTCCAACACGTGAACGTTGGAGGACACATTCAAACCATTGCACCATGATCTGATACTCTTTATTACCATGTGGAGCTAAAACATATTTACTTTAATCATAATAGAATTTACTTCTCAATGGATTTGTATCCCAAATGATTTTAGTAACTGGGATTTATTGTACTCTCATTGTGTTTCCTTGGATTATAATAAAACAGCAATAACAAATCACATCCAGACCACAGATATATTCAGGGAATTGAATAAGTATTTTCAAAATAAGTAAAAAAAATAAAAGTACAGACATCTGACTTCTTTGGGACACTCTCACTGACCGAAAACCAGCTGTTGTCTAACCTCTGTACTCACTGTAGTCTGGAAAGGTGACTTCACCAATACCCCTGCTTACCTGCACCAGTTAATATAATTTAAATCACCTAAATTTTAATGTAAAATATCTTCCTAACTCTGTTTTCATTTGAATTTACAATTCTAGGTGTAGGTGTTCATGGAAATCGCCGTATTTAAAAGTGGTAAACACCTCGAAAATTAAATGACATTGTACTTGCAGCATAGACAAAGCAATACGGCACTAACCTGCCCATGAATTTTTAGTTAAAAAAATAAAACCCGGAATATTCTGGATCTTGGTTTGCCAGATTATATGAGTTAACTCCTTTGTCTGCTGCTATGAATGGATACATTGTATTTTAATTCATGTGCATGGTGAAATCATAATACCCTGGGCATGTCAGGATTGTGGGTAGTATAAAACTGAGAGCCAGTTCCCCCAAGCCATTACATTTAGATGCTGGTATCTGATCTACTACCTTCCATAGCTTTCATCTATCCTGCATCAATCCATGCTGAAGGACTTCAACTGTGTCCTCCACAGATAGCTGCAGTTTGCATTGTTTCCATTAGATGGCGCAGACGATTTTTTTAGGTACCAAACTAACAGGAACCTCAGAGATGTGACAACCAACTGCTACGTGAACATCAGTAGCTCATTTCCACCATGAACACTTTTTTCAAATATTTCCAAGAAAGAGCTATTTTATGTTATGAACCATTTTTCCTAAACACACTAATAAGATGAGACCATTTCCTTGGTAATTGAGCATTATTGTTTCTTAGTTTACGTCCTTATTCCTTTTCAAACTTGAGAAAAATAAAGGTATAACAAGTATTGCAAAATATATATGGGGGCACTTTCACATAACAAAGTTCCAAAGGCAAAGCTAAAGTCCAGAACATATTTAGCCAATTATTTGTAAAAAGTTTTCCAGTTGCATATAGTTACCAAAGTATATTTAAAAAAAAAATAAAAATAAAAAAATAAAAAAAACAAAGTATACTTGTTGTCAGTCATTTATATTCATTTTCATCCACTGCTTTCTGAATATTTCCACTCCCAATAATACTTTCTTTTCCTTTACATAAATTGAATAAGAAATGGTTTTCAATACTTACACCTGAGTTCTTACATTATTCCAAGTGTCAGTCATTCTGACCACTGCACATATTCATGTGTGTTTTCAGGGCTTCTTTATTATATAAAGGGCTTTTGCCATTATTTTATTTTCTGGTCTCTTTTGTTTAGTTTTAAATTCTATGGTAAAATGTCCTATATTAATTTCACTGGAAATTAAAAGAATTTTTAAAAATTCTGTACTTTGTTTTGATCCACATATGCAGAAAGAATTTGAGACAGAACCATTAAAACATCTGTTGACATGGTTTGGATATCCATAATGCTTTGCTTTGCATGTGTCCAAAGACTTAGAGAAATCCCACAAGACTTCGTGCATTGGCTAAAATGAAAGCCAAGTTTTTCATAAACAGGAAGAAAATGTTCTACCAGAGTGATGATCTCAGAACTCTTGAACCAAATTCTGGTTAGCTGGTAGTAAAAGTACACAATATTTATACATTTCCCATGTTGTCTAACACCAGTAATTACTGAATTCTTTTCCAAGTGACTCATTTCCATTATCTTCTGCTACACAGCAGTTTAAACATGATGTTTCAAAGTCAGGATCCTCTTGGAAAACGAAAATCTTAAATTTAACACAGAGTCATGGTAGTAGTGTTGAAAACTGGATTGCTTCAATCATCTTTTCAGGGAAAATTGAACATAAGAAACAAAGGGATATTAAAAGAATTAATGAAGGCGGGGGGACCGCATTTCATTCTGAGTCTATCTCATCTCTGTTTAGGTACCTTATAGTGATGGAGGGTGTGAAGTTGTTATTTATACACTGTGCAGTCCCATTTCAGTAGAAACGAAACACTTCTAAGGTGAATTAAGGACTCAAGGTAAAATACCTTGAAAAAGTGGTACAGTGAACAATGAGTCATTGTTCCAGAGGATATCTTGGATACGGAACAATTAGCAATAAAAAGATTGCAGGCTTAACTGAGGTGGCTCACTTGAAAATTGGAAAAACAGAACGAGCAAACTCCATGAGGTCTTTATTAGTATAAACCTGTGGATATTAGAACTCTCTTATGACAATGTTAATAGCAGATTTTGCTTAGCAAAATTAACATAGCTATCAATTTGATGAAAATAAAGTAGAACATTAAATAAAACTAGGATAAGGAAGACTATCAAGAACATTACTCCCTGTCACTGTACAGGACATCAAAAGTTTTAGGCTCAGTCTTCATACTTATATTGAGTTAAAAGTCACCTTACTAAAACTTCTTCTATGGATGATTCTCTTTATAGTCATCTATTATCGATAAGAATAGATAGGCACATAGTATACATTGCCTCTTCTGCCCTTTAGGTAGCAAGTATTCTTCTTATTGGCCATTTCTGTTCTTTCAGATTACACACACACACACACACACACACACACACACACACACACGCATCCATTAAAATCTGAAACTTTCTGTGACCCAATTTCCCTGTTTAGCATGACTATTCTGAGCTCATCTTCCTATAATTCTTTGACCTTTTATTTACTATAAATACTTAAACATAGTAATTGCATACTTTTGTAGGTTAATTTCTTAATTAAGTAAATCTGTGAATTTGATCATATGACAATAGTGGAACTCACTGGGCTAATAAAACAAGGCAGTATTTTAAAAATGAATATAGTAAAAAAAAAGAAAGAAAGAAAAGAAAACAGTGATGTCCAAAGAAATGGAAAGGAAGCAAAAATTTAGGAGTATCTGTATGATAAGATAGGAGAAACAAAGCTTGAAATTAACACAATTATTTGGTTTTTCAAAGCAATCAAACTGATCATCTCTTTCAGTTATTTTGTTATTTTTCTGTAATCAAATCTTATAAGGCATTTAGTTAGATCAGTAAAATCATATACTATGGTTTCTTTTGTAGTGTAAAGTCTTTCATAGATTCTGCTATTTTTCCATTTTGGCTGAGAAAATTACTGTAGAAGGATAGATTTGGGAGAAATGTTAACCTTTCTCTTGAATGGTGGAAGTCTTTTGGTTGTGTGAAAGGCACTCTTCTCAACCCAGTTTGACTTTGATTTATGATCTAGTCTAGATGGTCTTGTCCAATATGTAGCTAAGTTTGTACTGATACCATCACCTCTGCTGTCATTTGTAAACCACGGAGGAAAGGTAAAAAAGCACCACCTGAAGGTCTCAGAGACAAGCAAATTGCTCAAATTAGGAGTTGAAGATCTAGTTCTGGAATTAATAATAACAGTACAGTTTTCCCTTTTATTAAAGAAAATGTGTCTTTTAGAAACAACTGTGTCATATGAGCTATAAATGAGTGTTCTGGAAGAAAGAAAAGGATTCTGTGTTTGGAGATCTCTGGCTATACTACAGCTCTCATTGACAGTCACAATGTACATTAGCATAGTAAAATCACTGAAGAAGGCTACCCAAATACCCTGGTTTCAGAATCTTTCCGGATTTAATTGCCCAATTTGATATCCAACATGACACTTGAGTAACATTGGCTTAAAGTCTTACAGGGAAAATGGAAGAGGTGAAAACGACAGTGTGCTGTGGTTAAACCTTAAAGTATATAGAATAACTTACTATGAAAGGTGAAATGTTTTTCAACTCCTGAAATTTTTCTTTGTCCATATTTTTGCACTTCTTTCTGTGGGTTATCAACATTATACTCATTATTAAACCTTCAAAGCAAAGAAATTTAACTGCTATTAAATATTAGCGCAAAGAGGTCTGTGTTTGTTTTACCTTATCTCCTATGTACTTGCATTTTAAAACTTTTACCAATTATTGCAAAATAATTTTTTGTCCATACTAAAGGACTGTTACACAATTATTAAAAGTGAAAGAAAAATATTGAAGTAGAATGTTATAATATATGGGTGTCTCCTGAAAATTGATTTATTCTTATTTTAAAATTCTCTTTATAAAAGTAACCCACATTTTAGTTCTATAATTTATCATTTTAAAAAATGGATCTAACCCATAATTAGGGACTTTTTAAATATTGAATGCATACAATTCATATGTGTAATGATACATACTCTCATGAAGTGACATTGACAATAAATGAACAAAGTTCGGCCATAAATAGAATTTACCTAGTAAGGAAACTTGCCTAAACAGGCTTCTGATATTCTGTTCAAATATGTGTATGAGTGACACAGATTTCTCAATTTACCTCACTGGATTACTTCAGGGCAAATTGTCAAGAGCATGTGCAACAGGAGACAAAGATTACCTTTTATTTTTTTTTCAGCTAGCATTAGTACATTTTAGACGTTTTATTCAACATTTTCCAAAAATCCACTGTGAATGTAAAAGGATGCTATTTGTCAGGTGAAGAGATGCATGCAGGACAAGTACAAAGACAGAAGATAAGTTGGACAGCCCAGAACATAAAACATAACATAGAAGTCCAGCCCCAAAGGAGAAGTCTGCCCAACACTTTATTCCCTATAATAGTTGACCTTCATCTGTTATCAGCTTTCTTGGAATAAGAATCATTCCATAAAGAAAAAGGTATACTACTTAGAAACAAAAATCATGACCAAAGAAAGAAGGCAGGCATTAAAAAGAACGACCAAAGGAAACGTGTGATTCTCACTATCTCATAGCATTGTTTACCCTGAGAGAACTGCTTAGAGGGAAATTACAACTTGGACTTGGACACCCGGAAGAGTGTCAAGGGTGAAGTACACTATCTTAGCTAGTCTTGGGCAACATGGGGGAGTAAGACGTGTATCTTCTCTACTCTTCTGCACTTTAGGGAAGTTTTGATTATTAGCAACAGAAAACCCAATCCACATTAAAAAAAAAAAAAAAACAAACAAAAAAGAAAAAAAAAAAAAAAAAAGGAGACTTCCTGTCTTTTTAAACTGAAGTCCAAGGGCAAGGCAAGTATCATTCAGAGGCCGAATGGTGCTCCAATATCGTTTCTGTACTTTTGTTGCATCCGTTCCACATTCCTAATAGCTCCCATTCTGTATACCCAAGACATCTGCCAGCCACTACTGGGACTGCTGCTTTTTTGTATTTGGCAAGGAAGAGAGAAGTCTGTCCCTTAGCATTCCTCATCAAAATCTCCATGTTCACTTTGACGGGACCAAGTAAGAACACAGACCAGTATTATTAGACCAATTAATACATGCAGGGCAATGTAACATGATGAATTGATTGGCACCAGCTCCAGTGCAGACCCATTTCTGAACCATTCTCTGCGGCCATAAAGAAGGGGTCTCAGGTTAGCCTAATGAAATCAAGGTCCGGGGGCCGGGGATTTAGCTCAGTGATTAGAGTGCTTGCCTTGCAAGCACAAGGCCCTGAGTTCGATCCCCAGCACCACAAAAAAAAAAAAAAAAAAGAAATCAAGGTCCACCTGTGAAAGTAAGGGTAGGTCCAGTTTTACCCAAATAACGACTAAGTGTAAGGGTGAGAGGCATGTGCATAGGGATTAGGTGGTGCATAGGAACCAAACTCTGTCCTGCGACAGAGGAGACAGTGTGGTGCAGCAAAACAAGGATGCCCCTTGCAGCCTTTCTCCCAAAATCTCCAGTCCATGCCCTTGGTGCCTCCCCAGAATTTCGTTTCCAAAGGAATAAATTCAGTTAGATCCTTTATTCACCTGGCTTAATTCAGAAATAACTTAGAACTCACCAGAAGGCCTGCCCGAAGAAACATTTTTTGCAGGGGGAGTACTTTTTGAAACTTTTCTACCTATATATACATACACAAATACACTACATATTTTAATGTGGAATGCACACAATTCATATTTCAGAGATATAAAACATATATTCATATGTGTTTATCAAAATTCTGTTGAAATGGATAATAAATTATAACAAGATCATTTTAAATGTAAAATAATACATTGAGCAAAACCTGGATGTACTAGAGTTCTTTTTTATTGTGGCCATAAACAAATCACCACAGTTTGTGCAGCTTTAAACACTTACGTATTAACTTTCTGTAGATAAGAATCTGCACCGCATGGTTGCTGGCCAGTGTCAGAAGACTACAGTCCAGATGTTCTTATTGGTGTATAGTCAAGGCATTATTAGCTAAGGCTGTGCTTCTCAGTTACAGCTGAAGATCTTTTTTCCTAACCTCATTGGTTGTTGACAGAATTTAGTTCCTTGGGATTGTAAGACTGACATCTTCATTTCCTTAACAAGAGACCTCTTTCATCTTGAAGCTAACACTGACACTAATCTTGAAGGGATATTGTTTTCTTCTTGTGCATTGGATCTCTTAACTTACTCCTCTGCTTGGAAGGGCTCATGCTATTACACTGAGCTCACTTAGACAGTCCAAGATACTTCTTAGTTCAAGATCCGTTATTCATCATTACACACGCAAATCTCCTTCTGCACCAGGGAGGTAAAACAAGGTGAGGACAGTGGGGCCCCAAATTCTTCCTGCCACACTGAATGACGTTTGTTTGCCACAAGGATGAAATCAAGTAAAAGTGGAAGCAGCCCATCACAGGAAGGAATTCAAGTGTGGGTTCCTTAGCTCTCACTTTCTTGTGAATAACAGCCTTATATGTATCCATGTATGTACATATATATGGAAATTACAGAAAGATAAAGGATGCTGATACTTACTTTTCATTTGTTCTGATTTAGGTTTCTAAAACCTTTGTTCTACAGACTAGGAATCAGTAATAAGGACAACTTCGAAAGACTTTGCCTGTATTTATCTTGTGTTTCTTTTTTGTCAGACAGCACAAAGAAAATTAAGGTTTTTCTTCTTTGCTACACATATAATACTCAGAAGTGAAAGCTTAATTAACTTGTCAGAATTATGGCATCTCTTTTCTTGAACTGCTGTATCCACTTTCCCAAAAGATTTGAAAAAGGAAGAATAAACCTTTCCAACCTCTTAACTGGAAGAATTGCACTGCCATAGCAACCTTGCCCTCTAATATTGCTTCCCATCATTGCTGGTGTTTCTGTCCCCCTGAGTGGGCATATATTTTCACCATTTGTCAAGCAATGTCTATGGTGCAGAATACCAATTGTTCCATAAGGTGGGGGCCATCAAGTTGCAAAGGGGAAGCAAAGCAGAGTCGCTAATTACCATGTACCAAATTCATCTTTTACAGGAAGACAAAAACTCAAAAGAAGCAAAGAAGTTGACAATTTGTGTTGCCCACAAATTCATTTTCACTTTCTTTTCTGTTGACTTTTTGGTATTCTACTATCTCAGAAAATGATGTTCCCAGAAGCATCTCAAATATTGGAGCAGATCCTCTCAACGTGTAAGCTTTCCCTTGGGTCTAAATTATTTACCTTTAAAAGCTGCATAAACTCTTTCCAAAAGCTAAGAGCTTGAGTGTAAATTGAAAATTGCTCCTTAAGCTTACCAAGTATAATTCTAAGGATCTGAGATACTTCCATCTATTGAAAAAGATTGACAATATCTTTTTCCATCTTTGACATTCACTTTCTTTAGCTTCTCCTGTAACACACAACTCAGCTTTCCTAGATAAGTTGTGCTTCCTGATACAATCCTTCACCTTCCTGATAACTCCTTTATTCTGGAATTGCATAGATTTTTATTTCTCTAGTATTTACATTAATGTATTGCTGAATTATTTAATAAGCTTTCTTATGTTGCCCTATACCAGTGTTTTCCATGTTCCTATCTGAATGACAATATGCCCTGGAACAAAGATCACATGTTTTATTCTTAGTTATTGTCAATTAATGTACATTGGCTTGATTATCATTTTTAAAACTTTGAAAATCAAAGATAAAGTCACCAAGCTATGACTTCTAAGGTTCTCCCCCTAAATTAACAGAATAACTTAAAAGAAGCCACTTGCTCATTGTGACATCATATTTTTTGAGTGTCTATTAAATTTGAGGTATTACTGTATCCAGCTAAACCATTATCAAATCCTGTTTGGCCAGTTCTATCATTTGTCTTCCAGACTGTTAAATCAGTCCACCTTATGCTCTAAAATCTTAATTATCATGTAAAAATGGCTTATTTGTTTGTCTTACTTTGCACTAGAGGAAACCTTATGGCTTATCAGATGTACAAGACACATCTTTCCAAAGGATACATACTTTCATTATAAGAGCAATGTTTTGAGCTGAGCATGCTGGCACCTGTAATCCCAGCACTAAGGAGACTGAGGCAGGAGGATTGCTGTGAGCTTGAGGCCAGCCTGGGCTACACAGTGAGTTCGAGGACACCCTAAACTGCATAGTGAGACCCTGTCTCAAAAACAAAAAAAAAAGGAGACAGAGAAAATATGCCTTAAGGAGGGGAAGAGAATGTGTGTTAGGAAAAAAATAACAGAGGTTCGTGTCTTAGCAGAAAAGAAATATTAGCTAATTTATAAATCAGTTTGGGCTTATATTTTGACTGTGAATAAAGAACTTTGGCTAACTTAGAAAGGACCATAAACAGTTTAGGTTCAGAAAGGCTATGTGTAACTTCATGTGTTGGTAGGTCCAAAGAGCTATTATACACAGGGCAGAACAGACCATCTGTTGGTGAAATGCAAAGTTGACACATTTTTCCTTCAGAATGTAGCATTTCAATTATCTATGTGCAACAAAAGGGGCTTCTGTATCATGGTTGAAATTGTCAATATATGTAAATATTTACCAACTTTATCATTTATCTTTGCTGTAATGTTGCACATATGAAAACATAAATCTCAGGAGCAATTACAGAGTTCAGTTTTGCTGAGGAGTCTGGGGCTGCCAGGGTCATTTCAGTTTGGCTGATGTGAACTGACCTTGTTCACACGTCTGTGAGCTGCGCAGGCTGACTAATTGCCGGCCAGTGTTGGAAGGCCTTAGTCAGGATGACTTGAGCTTGCTCCACTTATTCTTCCGTTCTCCAGCAGGTAAAGCTCATTTTTATGGCCAATATAACTGTTCTTGAAGCTTGAGGTAAGAACAGGCAGACCCTTTCTGACATATTCTGCCGGCCAAAGCAAACTCCAAGGCCTTCCCAGGTTCAAGGGTGGAACAAAACCATCTTACAAGAGGAGCTGCAGAGTCACTCACCAAGAGATGGGTGTATGGGAGTGCATGCAATAACTGTGGTCATTTTTGCTATCTCAATTCTAATTTTTGCTATTTCAACGTTTCTGAAAGAACTCATATTTCCTTTTACTACAGCAAATGAAATAAATAATATTTAATTCAAACATATAATTTGTCATAACTAAAGAAAAAAATACAATAAATTTGCTAGTCCATCTTGTTTGGTACACAATGTTATCTCAACTTTTTAATATTTTCCAAATAACTTTTAAAAGCTTAAGTTCAACAAAGTAAGATTTGTTGCATTCTTTTTTCTCGTTTGTTTTTTAAAGCTGATACAGCAATATCTTCAGGTAGGGAAAATAAAAATATTCTTTCTCAGCAGGTACTTGATACATACATACACACACACACACACACACACACACACACACACACATACACACACACACTCTAACCATCAAAATAATACCTACGCCCACCTTTACTTTTAGGGAGCCCTGCAATTAACAGCATGATTCTATCTGCTCATAACAACAGGACTACTCTATATGATGGCAGTACACACACACCTACTCCCTGTACACTACTGAGAAATTCTATTCCCCATTCTCATTATATAAAGTGCTCCAAAATCTTAAATTTATTTCTATAGGTGTAACTAATCAGATTTAGCATGGTATTTTTAAATTTACTACATCAGCCAAGTAGCTGGAAATATTCTACTTCAGATATTTCCTTAACCAAGAAAATATTTATGATCTAGATAATTTTGAGGGAGTGTCTTTTGTTGGCAATCATGTCTTCACTGAAGAAGGAAACCTTTCACATGGGCAAAGAACAGAATATCTTACTTAACATTGCAACTGAGAAAGACAACCTCTCAAGTCACTGGGACTCTTATTAATACACAAAAGCGTAACTTACGAAAAATCATTGCCTTTAAAATGTCCACATAAATTTTTTCCCAGTCTGTGGGTTTTTGCCCTGCTCTATTGGTGATTTCTTTTGCTGTGCAAAAGCTTTTTAATAGCATGTGGTCCCAAGCACTGATTCTTTGTATTGTTTCCTGTGCAGTCTGGGTTCTGTTCATAAATTTTTTTCCCTACCCCAATGTCATCGAGGGTTCTTCCTATTCTATTCCCCAGTAAATTTAGTGTTTCTGTTTTAATGTTTAGATCTTTGACCCACTTCGATTTTAGTTTAGTACATGGTGAGAGACTTGTATCTAGTTTTAGTTTTGGGCATGCAGCAAGCCAATTTTTCCAGCACCATTTGGTAAAGAGGCTATCTTTCTTCCAGTGAGGGTGTTTGGCTCCTTTGTCGAAGATGAGGTATTTGAGTGTGTTTGAGGTGGTTTCTGCATCCTCCAATCCATTCCATTGATCCTCAGGTCTGTCTTTTTGCCAGTACCATGCTGTTTTTATCACTGTAGCTTTATAGTATAGTTTTAGGTCGGGAACTGTGATGCCCCTGCCTTTCCCCTGTTGCTTAGGATCATTTTTGCTATTCTTGGTCTCTTTTGGTTCCAGATGAAATTCATGATTGTCCTTTCTAGTACTTTGAAGTATGTTAGTGGTATCTTTATTGGAATTGTATTAAATCTGTATAGTAATTTAGGAAGTATAGCCATTTTCTCTATGTTGGTTCTTCCTACTCAGGGACATGGGATATCTTTCCATTTTCTGATATCCCTTTCAATTTCCTTTTCTAGAGTGCTGTAGTTTTCAAACTAAAGATATTTTACTTCCTTTGTTAGATAGATTCCTAAGTATTTTATTTTTTTGTGTGCAATTATGAAAAGTATATCATCTGTTATTTCTTTTTGAGTGGGTTTATTGTTTGTGTATAGGAATGCTATTGACTTTTGGGTGTTGACTTTGTATCCGGCAACACAACTGAATTTCGTTATTAAATCTAGAAGTTTTTTGGGTCTTCTATGTAGAGTATCATGTCATCCACAAATAACGATAGTTGAACTTCTACCTTTCCTATCTTTATTCCTTTTATTTCTATCTCTTGTCTAATTGCTCTGGCTAATGTTTCCAGAATTACATTGAATAATAGTGGTGATAATGGGCAACTATCACTCAGACAAAGGTCAAACATCAGGAATATACAGAGAACTCAAAAAAATCAAACCTCCCAAATTTAAAGACCCAATCCAAAAATGGGCATCTGAAATGAATAAACATTTCTCAGATGAAGAAATTAAAATGGCAAACACATATATGAAAAACTGTTCAACATCACTAGTCATTTGAGAGATGCAAATCAAAACAACATTAAGATTCCATCTCACTCCAGAAAGAATTGCATTTATGAAAAAAAATCAACCAATAACAAATGCTGGTGGGGCTGTGGGGAAAACGAACCCTCCTCCATTGTTGGTGGGAATGTAGACTGGTCCAGCCAATATGGAAATCAATATGGAGATTCCTCAAAAAACTACAACTAGAGGTTCCATTTGATCCGGCTATTCCTCTACTGGGGATCTTCCTAGAAGAATTGGAATCATCATACCAAAGGGATATATGCACAACCATGTTTATAGCACCACAATTTGTAATAGCTAAGTCTTGGAAACAGCCTAAATGCCCCACAACCAATGAATGGCTAAAAAAATGTGGTTTTTCTAGACAATGGAGTACTACACCACCATAAAAACGGATAAACTAGAGTCATTTGTATGTAAATGGATGTTCCTTGAGAACATACTATTAAGTGAAATAAATCAGACACTCATGAGTACACATCTAATTGTTTCTCTGAGAAACCATAAGTGTAAATAAGACAAAGAGGTGTAAGAGATATAATGGGAAGATAATATACAAAGGAGAGGAGTACTAGAAAGAGGGAAGGGGGAAAAGTGGGAAGGGAAAAAAGGAAAGAAAGGGGAAAGGGAATTCATGGAGAAATGTGAATAAACCTGCTGTAAATAGGGATGGAGGGAACAGAGGGGAGGGGTGGGGAAGAAGGGGGAAAACCAAGATGCATCATGTACAGGTACAAATTAAGTATGATGAATGTGATCATTATATGTACATTGTACCAATACATGTTCTTGGTTAAAAATTTAAAAAAAAAGAGGAAAGCAATAATAAAGATAAAAGCAAAAATTATAAAAAATAAAATAAAATAAAATAAAATAAAATAAAATTTCCACATAGTGCTGAATGGTCATATGCTGACCCTTGTTCTTGTGAACAAGAATGAAACATGAACAGTCCACCATACGTGTATTCCTTAAAACTTGTGTTTCATCCCAGATTCTCAATAAAAACTTATTTTAAGAAAATACCTTTCTAGGGCTGGGAATTTAGCTCAAGTGGTAGAGCACTTGCCTAGCAAGTAAAAGGCCATGAATTTGATCTCCAGCAGTGCTCCCCTCCCAAAAAAAAAACAGAAAATGCCTTTCTTGAACAAATACTATAGTCAAAAGCTTTATTATTGTAAGCAAATAGCTATGCTAGTTAGACAAAGACTCCGATTAAAAGAGAATTCTCAATGCCCTAGGTGATCTTCTGCTTCCAACTTGCTTCCTTCTAACTCCTGAGGCACGTATTTGGAAGAAAGGACAGTGATAAATCATCCACATTAGCAGAATCCCTCTGGGGAGAGCTCTGACATTTTTCTTAAACTATAGGAAGAGTAAACAACAACTCCAGCAGCGACCAGAACAGTCTCACTGTTGCTTTGATAATGATATCAAATAGCTAGTAATGAGTACCATATGACAAGGTGGTCTACTGGTAAATCAGAGGAACAAGTTGGAGGACCTTTCACGGACCTATTTTAAAATTCTGAACAATTTGCATGAAAACCTCAGTTCAGGAATTTCTACATTGAATAAATGAGGCCTTCTTGACCTATGCAGAAGAAATGCTATAAGCATCAAATAAGGGAAACGATGTCCTTTTTTTTAACCAAAAACATGTATTGGTACATTGTATACATAATGATCACATTCATCATGGTTATTTTGCACCTGTACATGATGCATCTTGGTTTTCCCCCCTCTTCCCCACCCCTCCCTTCTGCTCCCCTTTCTCAACTTACAACAGGTTTATTTACATTTTTCCATTTTTTCACTTTCCCCTTTCTTTCCTTTTTCCCTTTCTTCTTTTCCCTCTTCTCCCTTTCTAGTTCTCCTCTCTTTTGAATAATTATCTTTCATTTATCTAAGATCTATTACACCCATTTGTCCTTATGCACACTTATGTTTTCTCATATTAGAGAAACAATCTGATGTGTACTCATGAGTGTCTGATTTATTTCACTTAATAGTATGTTCTCAAGGTACATCCATTTACCTACAAATGTATCAGGTTTATCCTTTTTTTTGGCAGAGTAGTACTCCATTGTGTAGAAAAACCACATCTTCCTTAGCCATTCATTAGTTATTGGGCATTTAGGTTGTTTCCAAACTTAGCTATTACAAATTGTGTTGCTATAAACATGGTTGTGCATATATCACTGTGGCATGATGATTTTAATTCTTCTAGGAAGATCCCCAATAGAGGAATAGCTGGATCAAATGGAACCTCTAGTTGTAGTTTTTTGAGGAATCTCCATACGGATTTCCACAGTAGCTGGACCAATTGACATTCCCAACAAGAGTGGAGGAGAGTTCCTTTTTCCCCACGGACCTGCCAGCATTTGTTATTGGTCTTCAATGTAGAGTATCATGCCATCTGCGAATAGTGATAGTTTAACTTCTTCCTTTCCTATCTTTATTCCTTTTATTTCTTTCTCTAATCTAATTGCTCCAGCAATGTTTCTAGAAGTATACTGAATAATAGTGTGAAAGCGTCCAGTTTCTGACCATTTATTGTGATGTTGGCTGTTGGTCTGTTGTAGATGGCTTTTATCAGATTTAGATATAGACCCCCTATTCCTAATTTATCTAGTGTTTTTATCATGAATGGGTGTTGGATTTTGTCAGATACTTTTTCTGCATTTATTGAGATGATCATGTGATTTTTGTCTTTGACTTTGTTGATATGGTGTGTTATATATATTGATTTGCATATGTTGAGCCATTCCTGCATTCCTGGGAAGGATTCTACTTTGTCGTAGTGTATAATCTTCTTGACAATTCGTTGCATTCTGTTTGCCAGTATCTTATTGAGAATTTTTGCCTCTACGTTCATTAGGGAAACTGGCCTGTAGTTCTCTTTTTCAGCTGGGTCCTTTCCTGATTTTAGTATCAGGATAATCCTTTCTTCCAGAAATGATTTTGTAAGTACTGCTTCCTTTCCAATTTCTTTAAAGAGTTTGAGGCGTAGTGGTATTAGATCATCTCTAAATTTCTTGTAGAATTCAGCTGTGAAATCATCGGGACCTGGGCTTTTCTTTGTTGGTAGGTTTTTAATTACCTCTTCAATTTCAATGACTGATACTGGGTTATTTAAGTATTTTTGTCTCTTCTTGATTCAGTTTTGTTAATTCATATGTTTCTAAGAATCTGTCCATTTTTGCAGTGTTTTTCCATCTTGTTTGAGTATAGGTTCTTGAAGTAGGTGCTGATGATCCTTTGGATTTCCGTAGGTCAGTTGTGACTTCACTCCTTTCATTTTTTATTGCATGGATTTGGGTCTTTTCTTTCCTTTTTTTGATAAGACTGGCTAAGGGTTTGTCTATTTTATTTATTCTCTTGAAGAACCAACTCTTTGATTTGTTGATTCTTTGTATTGTTTTCTTAATCTCGAATGCATTAATTTCAGCTCTGATTTTAATAATTTCCTCTTTCGTATGAGCTTTGGGTTTAATTTGTTCTTCTTTTTCTAGATGTTTGAGGTTCAGCATTAAGTTGTTTATTTGAGCTCATTCTGTCTTCCCTGACATAGGAGTTCAACACAATAAATTTCCCTCATAGCACTGCTTTCATTGTATCGCATAGGTTCCGGTATGTTGTATTGGCATTATCATTTAACTGTATAAATTGCTTAATTTCTTCTTTAATTTCTTCTGTGACTCAGCTGTTATTCAGAAGGATGTTATTTAGTTTCCATGTGTTTATGTTGTTATTTTGGTTTCTGTTGCCATTAAATTCCAGTTTCATTGCACTATGGTCTGACAGTATGCATGGGATAATTTCAGGTCCCTTACATTTTCTTAAGTATGCTTTATGAGCAAGTATGTGGTCTATTTTGGAGAATAACATGCGTGCAGCTGAGAAGAATATGTATTCTGCTGTCGTGGGGTGGAACACTCTGTAGACATCTGCTAAGTCCATTTGTTCACAGATTTGCCTCAGTGCTGATATTTCTTTGTTAATTTTTTGTCTACTTGATCTGTCTATTTGTGACAGTGGGGTACTGAAGTCTCCCATTATAATTGTGTTCATGTTTATTTGATCTTTCATGGTCCTTAATGTTTGTTTTATGTAGTTAGGTGCACCAATATTTGGCACATAAATATTAATGATTGCTATTTCTTCTTCTTGGAATTTTCCCTTGAGAAGTATGTGATGAACTTCTCTGTCCTTCTTGATCAGTCTTGATTTGAAGTTCACTTTGTCTGACAGTAGGAAAGCTACCCCTGCTTTTTTCTGGGTTCCTGTTGCATGAAATATTGTTTCCCATACTTTGATTTTCAGTCTATGAATTTCCTTTTGGGTTAAATGTGCCTGTTGTATGCAGCATATTGATAGATCTTGTTTCTTAATCCATTCTGCTAATCTGTTTCTTTTGATTGGTGATTTGAGACCTTTTACATTAATGGTTACAGCTGTTATGTATTGACTCATCTTTGTCATTGATCCTTTCTGTTGTTGGTTCTGCGTTTCACCTCAGTTTAACTGTTTGCCTTACCTGGTTGGTTCTTTTTAATTAGTGTCTTTGTAATTATAGTTTCCTTGTTTCCTTTTCTAGGATATTCTTCAAAATATTTTGAGGAGGTGGTTTGGAGGTCATAAATTTCTTCAGTTGTTCTTTGTAGTGGAAGTATCTTTTTTCATTGTTGAATTTTAAAGATAGTTTGGCCAGGTAATCAGTCTGGGTAGGAGATTGTTTTCTCTTAAGACTTGAAATATTTTGCTCCATGCTCTCCTGGATTTAAGGGTTTGTGTTGAGAAGTCTGCTGTGATTCTGATGGGTTTTCCTTTACAGGTGATTTCTTTTTTTTTTCCTCTAATAATTTTCAGTATTCTGTTCTTTTGTTGAATTTCTGGAATCTTGATTATTATATGTCTTGGTGTAGACATGTTTTGGTCATGGGTAATTGGGGTTCTATATGCCTCACTTATCTGCATGTCAAGTTCTCTTCTCATGCTTGGGAAGTTTTCTGTCATTACTTCTGTAAATAATTTTTTTAGATCCTTTGCACTGTCCCCTGCTTTTTCATTTACTCCAGTCACTCTTATATTGTTCTTCTTTGCATTATCTTGCAGCTGTTGGAGTGATTTTTCATAAAAGATGTGGTTTTTCTCTAGCTATTTTTAAGAGGTCTTTCTTTTCATTGTCACTAATTTCTGACCTGTCTTCTAGGTCTGAGATTCTATCTTCGCTTTCATTTAATCTACTGTGTATACTTTCAAAAGAGTTTTTGATTTCTTAGACATCTGTTTGGATTGGTTTCATGGGTTCCATTTCTTTACTAAGTTGAATGTTCAAGTTTTCCATTATTTTTCTAAACTCCTCTGTTTTTTTTTTTTTTAATCTGTGTTTTCTCTGAATTCACTAAGCAGGTCTTTCATTATGTTTGTTATCTCTTTTTTAACCTGGGCAATGATTTCTAGTCTGATGGCCTCTATAGCCTTGCCTATCTGTTTTTTAACCTCTGCTGCTATCATTTGTGAGAGTTTGGTTGGGTGTCTTCTGATTTCCTCCATGTCCTTGTCCTCTGGATTTGTCCTGGGTGGGCTGGGGGTTGGGGTTGTTTTTTACTTGTGTGTCTTGTCATTTTCTTTGTACATATATATTTTCCCCTTTTAGTTTGTTCTCCAGGTTGATTTTATATTTTGTTTCTGGGAGGTTACGTTAAGACATGTATCAATGCTTTTCAAGGAAAAGTCTGTCCTTACAGTGTCTTCTAATTACATGTGGGTCTTGGCTCTTGTGTCCTTTATATCTCCAGAGCTTTCCTCAGTGACATGGGTACGATTGACTCTACTTGGTATTGGTGAAGTTCTGAGGTTCCCCAGTAGTTCGCCAAGCTGCGATGGAGTTGCCGGTGGGTTGGGCTGGCCCGCTCCAATCCAGGGGAGGGGGCCCTCACAGGCCTGAGGCTCCCCACTCGCTTGCTGAGCCACAGTGGAGTTGTAGGTGCACTGGGTGGGCCCACTCCAGTCTGGGGGAGGGCACACTCACAGGCCCAAGGCTCCCCAACAGGCCACCAAGCCACAGTGTAGCTGCCGGTGTGCTGGAACTGATGTCTAAACATTACTAAGGGTGCTACAAAATTTAAAAGATAGGTTTACTCAGTAAATGAGAGTCAGCATGATGTGGCAGGAGAAGTACTGGATTAGAAGTCAAGAGACCTGACTTCTCATCCCATTTCCACTCCAGACCAGTTAGATATTCCTCAGCAGGGCATTTTCACATTCACAGCCATAGTGTCCTAATTGGGCAGTCTAGTAAGAGTCTAGCAAGCACAAAAATAGGCACTGGGAAACAAGAATAGATAAGGCAGTCTTTGTCCTATTCAGTGGGAGATTTGGAATGTAAATTGATGATGGTGATATAATGTGACAGATTATGAAGGGCACTATGAACTCTGCTTGAAGAGAATGGGTGAATGATTCATCTTGCCTTGAGGAGTTAGGTGAGTTCCAGAAAAACGACATTTTAGCTGGGTCTCAAAAGATAAGTAGTTGCTTCCCAGATAGCAGGGAGGCAAGAGACAAGAGACAGGGCTGGGAAGGCTGAGTTGTTGAGGACTTTTCATGTCAAGCTGATGAGTATGGACACAGGGCACAGGTGACAGCACAAATGTCTGTTCAATGCACAGAGCAGCCAGCTACAGACTTAAGGTTGGTAATAGATCATTCCTAGGGCAGGTTTTCCACTGACTTATGTGTAAGATAGAAGTAGCATTTTTGACCCAACATGGTCCTCTACCTCTAGAGCCTTCTCTGCTACCTCTAGTATATTATGCACCTTCCCCTTGCCAGGCTTCCAGGTACTACCAGCAAGGATGCTTGGACCAGTAATGATCTGAGGTTTGTACATGTGTGTGTGATCAGGGGAAGGCAGGGAGGAAGATTAGCTCCCAAGAGCTCCAACACTGTGCTCAGCATCCTAGTCTTGTTACTGAATCAGTTCTGACCCTCAGCTCAATTTATGCCATGTAAAGAAATCCTATTCTTTCAGTCCTTAATCTGATTTCTCACACCTACATTCCCATTCTGACTACCTGTAGTTTGCACTTTATGCCATACACAAATTCTGAATACTTTCTTATTTCCTACTAGTCACTGGGGTCAAAAATTTGTTTTCTGCTGATAAACATCCTTGAAATTTGCAATTGAGTCAACTGCTTAAATGTTACATGTTGCCCTCTCTGGGATTTCTGCTACTGATCATTGTTATGCTCCATTCGCTTATTTACGCAAATTTCACCTTCCTGTTAGACCCCTGTAATCCAGTCTGCTGACTTGAAAGTCTTTCGTTGCATTTTTCAAATACTGTCCTGGCTTCTAGACTGGACTCTATCCCCATACTTAAAAGTGGGTTTATCCCTATAACATACTTCACTTCGGATAGTTGCAGGTCCAGGTCTCAGAGACTATGTTTCTAATTTACTTCTTTGCAGTTAGCCATGTTCTGCCAAGCCAGGCCAAAACTACAGCACATGCTATAAAAGAAAAGCAAAATAAGCAAAAAGATCTCCTAATGAGTGAGAAGTCCTTGAAACTCAGGTACTGAAGACCCCTTACAAAGTTGAAAATATTTCCAAGAAGGAAAATTAGTATAAATGATTACTACCATGAATACATTTTCCAAAACCTGCTTATCAGTTTAGTTTATCTATCACAGTTAACATAACATAAAAATGCTTTGAGGACAAGATACATAGAATAACAATATCTGTTGAGGAATGTACAATGATCTTCCACGGCAAATATAATTATACTGTTTTATAAATGTGGAAGCTGAAACAGAATCTAATTTGCCCAAGTAAAGTAAATGGTTAGTAAATGAAAAAGCTCTAATCCATGTACCCCCCCACCTTCCATTCACTCTTTCCTTGTGTAGGTGCCTTTTACTCACAGTTACATGAATTATTACTTCAACACAGAAAGCTAAAAAAACTGCATGTATATCATGCCTGTTCTGATTATCTGTGAAGAATTTCTTCCCACTTTGTCCTTCCCTAGGCCCTGTCTCAATTATATTCCTTAACTTCTTTCTCATGTCATCTCTTTTCTATCAGAGTAACTGGCTCTACAATTTAATGATATTTTATAAATAGGTTGGTTTCAGTAAAAGTGTCAGAAGACAGAGAGAAGAAATGAGGAAAGCCTCCAGCACAGGATAAACTAACCTCAGAGGCCTTACATGCACATCCTCAGCTATGTATGCAGGCACGTTATGTAGGCTGTGCTAGGTAAACAAGTAAGGAGGCAGAAACAGAGTCCACAAGACACATGCCTTGCCCGGCTGTGTTGAGAGCCCCTGCATGCTGAGCAGATGACTGAATAACAAAACTGTATTAAGATTACTGTGCAATAGGAAGGAGTGGGTGCTAGCTCATGTGTCAGATTCAGTCACTAGAATAATATAGATGGATGGGTGCAAAGAGTACTGCCATCTGTCTTTCAACACATCTGCCTTGTTAAACCTGGAGCAATGTAGTCTTCAGCTTTTTGAACTATCTTTTGCCTGTGAGGCATCACAGAGACATCTGGTTTGGTTTTGTTAAAGTTTGTTATTTTCATGTTCCATGGTCCCTTTTCCCTTCACCCATTCCTTCACTTTCCTGTTTCCACTCTGTCACAATACCCAGCAAACTCTCTGCTGCACTCCTGGGTTTATTCTTGGCAGAAGGCCTTGCTCCTTACACCAAAGTCATGTTGTTAAGTGAGAATCATCAAAGTCTCTCAGGCTTTTCCCAACATATTCAGGCATACTTTCATCTCTTTTTTTTTTTTTTCAGGGAAAGCTTTGTCTCTGTTCCTTTCCAAAACAATAATCCCATCTGTACCCAAGATCTGATCCTTCCCTATTACCTGAAAACTTGACTTTCAAGAATTCCTTCATGGTAGTTTCAAACTTCCCCTCTCCATATACACTCTCCTCGACAAAAACTTATTCAAATTTTTGTCTCATTCAAGTATCTTCACAAAAACAATCTCTTTATTTTGCTTCCCTTTAAACAGCCATGTTCTCTTTTCACTCTCTTTTGCCCATATTTTTTGAAAGAGTAATTTTATGTTTTCATGGACAACTTTATTCAATTTTCTTTGATTTTCAACCTGGTTTTGGCTTCTACTATTATGCTATTAAAACTGCTCTTGACATCACGAATCACCCTCCTCACTTAGGTTCGGGACTGCTTGGCCCTCCGAAATACAAAGCTGGAAAAAACAAGGAGTCCATTTCCAAGACTGGACTGGTAGGAGTACCAAAGTCATTTAGAAACAACTGGAAATAACCAACATTACAAGAACATGTACAGGTACATAAAAATGTACCTATAAGCTGAAAAGTTGTACATATATATATATATATATATATATATATATATATTTTTTTTTTTTTTTGTGGTGCCGGGGATTGAACTCAGGCCCTTGTGCTTGCAAGGCAAGCACTCTAATCACTGAGCTAAATCCCCAGCCCAGTTGTACATATATTTAGATAACACTTCTGAAGAAGTTCAATAAAATTCAAAAATGCATGTGACATATTTGTGTGAAAAAAGTTTACTCCAAACTGTATATAAAGTTTGAGCCCATATATTCATAGGCATAGTAGAAAAAATATACCTTAAAAAAAATCAATGATCTGGGGCTGGTGATTTAGATCAGTGGTTAGAGTGCTTGCACAAGGCCCTGAGTTCAATCCTTGGCACCCCCCCAAAAAAAAATCAATTATCATTTACTAATACGTTAACTTTAACAGTCTCATTGAATGTGGAATTTCAGGTGATTTTGTTTTCATATTTATATGTTGGATTATTTTAAAATTATTGTCTAATTAACATACACAGTTTTTTCAGACAGCATGTTATAAAATAGTATTCTTAACTTTTTCAATCAACCTTTTAAAAAATAATTCCTTTTTCTTTTCTTTGTAGGTTTCTTTCCTCCCTGCTTTACATTCACTCACAAATTTAAGGGTATAATAAAAATTATCATGCTAGTAATAAAAAAAAAAAAAAAGAAAAGGAAAGAGATTCTGTACTTTTCTCTCCAGGGATTCTGACTCATTAACGCTGCACTACAACCCCAGGACCTGTAAGGTGGGAAAAGAGAAGAGTTGCTCTCACCTTTCCAGTAATATGGGGCACTGATCAAATCTTAAGACTAGAAGCTTAGACCGGGGTTCAGCCTCGAAGCCAATCAAAACAGTGTGCTGCTAATCCAAAGATTAAGCAAAGAATTGCAGCTCTACACTGAGTAGCTACTGTAAAAGCTGTTGTCCAGATACAGAATGGGACTGCCATAAGATATTTCCACACGAAATTAGACTGTGAGAGCAGTCAGGACATCTAATGAATGAACATTGTGACACTTGGAGGAATGGGCCTAGAGAAATTCTCAATAGCTTCCTAATAAGCAACTGCAGTGGTTTTTTCCAAGCTTCTGAGAATACAAGAAGAAAAGTAAATGGAAAACTCCCAATCTAATTCTCTGAGCTCTAGATCCATATTCCCAGCTGCCAATGAAATATTACCACTTTATTATCACACAGGCATCATAAATTAAAACTTCGTTAACTACACTCTTAACTTTCTTATTAATCACACACCTTCTCCTTTAATCTCTGCCTCCATTGAAAAATATCACTTTCCACCCATCTGTCCCAGTAAGCAACCTTAATCATCTTCCTGCCCTCCTTTCTTGAGCACTCAAACTTGCCTTCTACCTTTACTGTGACTGGTGTGTATCAAATTAGCTAAGAAAACTGAAATATCCTAGCTCAGTGCCTGGATGAAGGAAGTATTTCAATAAATATCACACTGAACTACTTGCTCTATCAACTCCACATCCCTCTACAGGGAAAAGAATAGTGACTTTTCTTCATTACATTTTATATAACTCTTTTTATGTAACTCTTCTTGGAGACCCAACTCAAGCACCGCATTCTCTGTAAAGCATTCTAAGATCTCACCGTATAATTATAACAGTTAATCTTCACTGAATTACAGCTATTTATATCTCTTTCTATTCATTAGGCCGATATAAACAGACTACACACTTCCTTGCAAAGACTTCCCTGTGACTTTAGGCCTTGTGCAGGGCTGCTTGTCTTTCATTAGGGTGCATGCGTGACCTCAGAAGTAGCTCACTGCATACAGTCAGTCATTAGTTTATGCTCAGCTGCTTGACGCACCTAACTACTAACATACTCTCTACACATGACCTGTGCTGCTGAAGCCGTGCAGAGTTGCCTGTCATACCAAGGCTGCTCTCCAACAGCTTCACTGAAGCAGACGTCTCTTCTCTTTGTCTAGAATCTTGTCCACTCCTCTGGTAATAGAAAATCTTTTTCCATCCCAGAAGCCACTGCTTTGTCACTCGGATTTGCTAATAAAATTCTCTGTTTATCTTGCCTTCATAAACTGCTGTAGGAATAGAAGATTCATGCCAAGTCAATCAGAACCCTCCATGAGACTATTTTAAACTGAAAGGCTCTTACTGTGGTGCCAGCCCCCATTCTGCTTGCCACACGGAAATGGCATGCTTGCGAAGTGAGTTTGCACTGACCAGTAGAGCTTGAACTACGTACTAGAGTACGTAGTTCTCTACATACCTGAAACCTGACCAGTAAGCTAATAAATTTCCTTGGTGTTTAAATAGCAGTAGAATTTCTATCACTCATAACTCCAAGAATTGAAGTAACTTCTAATGCTGTTTTGCTATAGATCCCGGACTACTTAACCTGGAAGAAATGTTGTCCATATTGTCAGTGTTGAGCTCCTGCCATGCTTCACCCCTCTCCTCCTCCTGCCAGATGTGCTGTTTTCCTTCCATTCCTTCTCACTGCCTACAAACACAGTTCACAAACTCTTGAGCCTCATCTCCCGCTCATGAATTGCAACCTGGTACTCTAAATTTGGTTATTGTGTTTCAGATTCTAGAGAATAAATGAGGGGAGTTCAACCTGACTTCTTAACCCTTCTTCAGAGACCAGGGGTTAGAAAATTGTTTTCTACAAAGGGCAAGAATAGAAAGACTTTGTGCTTTGCAAATCACAACTATCTGTGTTGCTACTACTGAACTCTACTAGCATGGATGTTGACAATACGGAATTGGATGAGCATTGCTATGTTCCAACAAAACTTTACCTGTCAGCCCCTAAATTTGAATTGCATATAATTTTCACATATCACAAAATTTTTATTATTTCTTTTGTTTTTCCAAAACTTTGTGCTGTAAACATGTACAAAAAAAGGGGGAGGGGACCAAGAGATGGCTGGAAGGGAAAGGGGATGAAAAAAGGAATTAAGATGTATTATGTACATGTACAAATTTCCCACAAGGAATGTAAACATTATGTACTACACACATGTAATAATAAACTAAAATAAAATTACATTTAAAAAGAAAAAGTAAAAAATGCAAAAACATTCTTAACTTGCAGTTCATATACAGACTATAGTGTGGCTTCTCTTGCTATATATCAAAGAGTTCTTTCATTATCTCCCCAAACTCTCTCAGCTCACTCAGCCAATTCACTAAATTTAGCAAATAAATTGGAACTATTCGAACCCATTCTCAAATCTGTATCTTAAATGCATAGCTCATGACTCTCATCTAAAGAAACTTTCAGCACAGATTTGTTGAGTAACTGGATGATTAAGAAGCAGTGGAAGAAATGATGAAAATGAGAGAAAGAGAGAAATCAAATTTCTGACTTTTAATGTTATGGACTCCTATCATGAAGCTCCTTTTGCTAGCATAACTTCATCAGAAAGTGAAAGGCTCATGCAGAAGGGTAATTCTGGAAGGCACTCAATGCTGTCATCTCAACCAGGAGAAGGATTCTCCTAGTCAACCAGTTGAAAGAGCCAAATGTGGATGTTAAATGAGAAGAGTGGCCAGCTGGACTGCGGTACTTTGAATATGAATTCTGAAAGTTCACTCTGGTAAATTCTAAATTGGCAACTTACCCATGGTTGAGTGAAGCCAGACATAAGACTGAAAAATGACAACATATCATTTTCAATTAATCTAAAGTTTTCTGATAGTCAAACATTATCATAATTACCAAGTCAATTTCCCTATGGAGTTGAAGCATTCATGTAGGAAATGAAGTAATTTCTCATATTTAAATTCAAATACTTATGTTTAAATATAATAAAGATTAAAGGATAATATGTATTGCCAAAAAGAAGGAAAATCCATGGATTTCATCCCAAACTTCAGTCCCTGGCTGCCTTGTGAACATGCTTCACATAGTAGCAGAACTATTAATACACAAATATATGTCTGTAGGTGCGTGCAAGCCTCTAAGTGTGTCTGGCTTGTGAAGCAATTACAGCTCTAAGAGTCTGGAAAACCACATCTGGCACACAGCAGTGAGAATCTTGGGACTGACAATATAGCAAAGGTGGAAAATCTCTATTTTCAGTTTGTGTGAAGCAATGTCAGAGGCTCCTATGAGCTTCCTATGCATGAGGTTCACCCTTACACAACCTGGGTCCTTCCCCGGAACTCCATCCTTCCCCCTCTCCTTCATCTGCTCCCATTTCCTCAGTCTTTCCCCTTCTAAAATGAAAACAAACACAAGCCTTCTTTACATCCCCAAACACACAAACTGGAAGGACTCAGGAAATTCCAAATTAAATGGGCAAATAACCAACTTATTGAAATAAAACTTCCAATTCCAGGGTCCACTGCTGCGTGTTCTCTCATCTATACTATATAGCAAAAGGGATTTTGCAGGTGCAGTTAATGTTACCAGTCCATTGACCCTCAGAAGGGCGAGCACCTTAGAATGCCCACGTGAGCCCAACATACCTGATTAAGATACTCTTCTGCTGAGGCTTCTGTGACTGCACAGGGAGCACAAACATCATCACATTCTTGGCCCATTAAAATAAAAAATCCAGGTAAAAGGGAAAGTCAGGAAGATTCAAACTTTAGGAAAGACTCAATATTTCATTGCGGGTTGGAAGATAGAAGGACCACATTTGAGAAGGAAGGCAGGAGGCCTTTAGGAGCTAAGACTCAGGCTAACAGCCAGTGAGGAATGGAGACCTCAGCCCGACATCTGCAAGGAACTGAAATCTGCTGACAAGGTTAAGAGCTCAGAAGTGATTCTTCCCTAAGGTCTTCGGATAAGAGCTTGCCCTGGCCAACACCTTAAAGTCAGCTTTGTAAGACTACATAGAAAACCCAGTCATACTATGCCAGACTTCTGACCCATGGAGAACTGTGAGCTAATAGGCATTGCTGTTCTAAGGCACCATATTGACTGATGATTTATTCTTTAGCCAGAGAGAATTAATAAAGGAAGCAGCAGGGAATAAAAATGGGGAGAGAATTCTCCTGGAGTGGAGCTTATATTCCATGAGTAAAGATGGTGAACAATAGATCACTAGAAAGTAAGTGATATAAATTAGAAGTTCGATGAGCAGTATTACAAAAGGAAATACAAGAGTAATGTGGGTAAATGGTAATGTAGGAGGTTGTACCAGTAGGTAGAGCTAATGTAGGAAAATGTCAATAAGAGGAAGAAGAAGGTCACTTTGGCTGGTCTTCTACAGGCTGTGGTCAGGGCTTTCTTGGGAGAGTATTTGAGTGTAGAGTTGAAGGAGGTGAGACAAAAGAAAATAGTTGATGCAAGAACATGCAAAACAGAGCAAAGAACATGAGTAGATGTCCCTAACCGGATGGTTAGGAACAGTGGGGAGGCTCTGCTCCGGTGCAAGCTGGGCAGGGAAAGAGCAGAGAGAGAGGCGACAGGAAGCCACGCCACACGGGCCCTCAAAGGCGACCCTGGATTCTTCGTTCTTCCTCAGGAGAATCTTTGCAAGGTTTTTAACAGAGGAGTGATGCCAGTTACCCAGGCTATAAAAAGATCACCGCAAGTCTCAAGGCGCAACAAAGGTGAATATCTGCAAACCAGCAGATGACTAACCCGAACAACCACACGGGCAGTGAGGACGGCCTGCATGTGGGTAGGAGCCACAAGAAGCGGTCTGGATATTTACTGGAGAGAGCCAAGAGAATTCACTCTGGACCAAATATGTGTTTGTGCAAGAAAAGAAGATTTTAAAATAACTCCAAGGCTTTGGGCCTAAGCAACTAGAAAAATGAATTGTCATCAATTAAATTTGATGCATGAGAGAAATTCGGTCTTATGTATGCTAAGTTGCAGGTGTCCGTTAGACACACAAGTGGAGAATTTAGTGAAAAATTTTCATAAATTCACTTTGTAGCTCAGGAGAGTGCTATGGACTAAAGAGCTAACTGGGAGTCAGCAAGAAAAAGATGATACTTTAAGACAATGAAATCATCATGGCTGTGGTTACACTGTTAAAAAGAACCTAGAATGGAACTATGAGATACTCTAACATCAAGGGGAAGGAATCTTTGCAAAGTGGATCTAGACAGAGATATCAGTGAAGTCACAGACCTTATAACCTTACCCCAAATCTTTAGCATGAGTTCATGCATTCAAACTCACTCTCCAGTCCCTCTGCATCCCTTCCCAGCATTCAAATGCAAGTGATGGAAAAGCAGCATTTCAAAATCCCCAATATGCAAATTTCATGAGTAAGGGACATCTGGAAAAGGCCATTCTTAAACTTTATTGGCTAAACCCATCAATTTAGTGTCTACCAGAACATATTCTGTGTTTTCCCCAGTATTCTATCCTCATGTTGGTCTTGCCCTCCTTTACTATTTTAATTTTCTATTCTCTAACCTCCCAAAGAGTTTGATTCTACTAACCTTTACATACATTGTCAGATTCCCTACACTCTACCACATTTTTTTTTGCCTTGATTAAACACATTTTGAGAATTGATACTATGTTCTCTATGTCTAAAAATTCCATGGTTTATAACAAGAATTACATAGTAATTAGTGATACATGTGTATAAGTTTATCTTTTCAGGTCAACATATCTAATTTGTACAGATCTACTGAATCGAACAGTAAACTGTGTTGCCAAATGACACATGATGATGATGACTATAATTGTGTTTCTTCTTGCATCACATTTGAAAAACTGAACTTACATCTGAGCCAAGTGTTTTCAAACCTGGTTTAAACTGCTTTCATGGACCTCAGATACCCCAATGAAGCAGAGGCGGACATTTCCAGTTGGAATTATAGGTGAGAAAAAAATCCTACCAGCACTGCCTCTCATCCTTCTGCTTAGTCTTTATTATGATTGCATACATCTACAAGATTTTTCTTTATTTTCACATATCACAAACAAATATTATAATCACGCCAATGTAATTATTCAGTCTTCATGAAATTAATTGCAATGAGAAAATTCTACCCAGAAAACTTTGGGATTGACTAAAGATTTATAACTAGTTTTCCTGGAGGGGTGCTCAAATCTGGGTTCCTCCAAAAGCAGCCTCTGAGATTAGGAGGTAAATAGAAAGAAATAATGAGAGACACTATATCCTACGGAGAAGAGAAATGGAGCCATGAGTCAGAGAAGGGAGAGGAGCCAATACATGCCATTTTACCAAGCTCAATCTTACAAGGAAATGCTAGAAGACAGTGAAAAATAGGTCTACAGATATCTAACAGAAGAAAGGAGGAGCTGTGGTGTGTATTCCTCATCATTTCTTGAGGACATTAAATCTGCTTCACTTATTGATTGCCCTGCATCATGGCCAAGAGCAAGCCCTCTGTGGAGGTCACAGTCTTTGCTGTAGGATGCTATCAGTACAGTACGAGTGAGGCACAAATATCATCTGTCACACAGTCCTACAGGGCCCGCGTGCAGTCTCCCTCATTTCTCTTTACACACAGTGTGTGTTATTTCAGATCTGTCCAGTTGCCTTCAGTCAACTAATCTCACTTTTTAACCAAATCTGGTGCCAGTGAGGCAATCAGAGTGACCAGACTGACCCGGCATATCATACATATTGATCACATCAGGGGTGGGCACCAGAATAAAAGCCAGTGGAGTCCTTGGATATTGTTGCACACGCCCAAAAGAAAGGCTTCTACCTGGGGATCCTGCTAGAAAGGGTTCAGAAAGCATTCAGCAGGGCTGGTGTTGCTTCTGGACTTTCTGTCTGCACTTGGATCCAAGCTGCCTGAGAATGATGCCAACACAGAGGGAAAGAGGAGCTGGAGAGAGATGGACAGAGTACTGTGAGTCTGCTTGTGCACACTGGATCAACTGTGTTTGAACCAAATCCTAACCCCTGGGATTCTATAATTGGGAAAAACAAAAATTTTCTCTCTGTCTTGCTCTCTCTCATATAATACATATTTTTAAAAATTCTTTTCTTATACTATATGATATTCAGTCACATGCATCCAATAAAAATTCCTGACTAATATAAACTTAGGAGAATTTGGGCAAATAGATATTTTTATTTAATATTATTTATCTGAATAATACTCGAATTATATTCAAGGGCATGTAACAATTAGGAGTGGAGTTTACATAAATTGATAGAAAATTTGCCACTTCTTTCTGTACTTTTTTATTTATTTAGAAAGTATTTATTGGGGTAGAAACAAAAATGCTAATAAATATTGAATCTTTGGATGATGTAATATTCATGTTACATTTATATTTTATGTTATAATCTTCACAGGGACTCAAATTTTGAGGTTCAACAGCTAATGAGTTACAGGTAGTGTGACTTGAATCCAAGTCTCCCTGACTTGTTTTCTAAATTTGGGTTCCAAATAAATAAATAAATAAATAAATAAATAAATTTGGGTTCTACCAAGAACTAACAGGAAAAAAATCATATATATATATATATATATATATATATATATATATATATATATATATGAAGGAAAGAGAGAGATTGACTCACACAATTATGGAAGCAAATGGTCCCATGACATGCCTTATAGCAACCTGGAGGTCCAGGAAAGCAAGTAGTGTAGTTCCAGTCCAAACCCAAATCCTGAGAACCAAAAATTATGATCTCTGAAGACAAGAAAAGATGGATGACCCAGTTTGGGCAAGAAAAGCAAACTTGCCCTTCCTCTGCCTTTTTCTTCTGTCAGGCCCTCCATGGACTAGACGATGCCAGCCTACATTGATAAGAATGGTTTTCTTTACTAGTCTATTAATTCATTAGTGTACTAATTCATATGCTACCCTCTTTCATAAATCCCCCTTGCACACCAAAAATAAAGTGTTACCAGCTGTCTGGGTGTTTGCAGCCCGGTCATGTTGACACATAAAATTCATCATCACTTTTCCCTATACCACCTTACTACTGAGTGCCTATGTATAAGAAAAGCGCTAGAGGAAAGGAAGCCAGAGAGAGAAGTAAACAAGGAAATCTTTAACCACAAGGTAAATAGCAGGGAAGAGACACATCAACAAATATCCACAGGGTAGATACTCAGTGCCACATCAGTATATAACAAGGACTTAAGAAGAGGGCCAACTGGGAAAGGGTTTATGAAGTGAGTACCGCCTACACAGAATCTAAGCATGAAATCAGGCAAGATGAATATGTTAGTTGGGGCAGGTAGAATAGAAGCATAAATATTGTGCAATTAAATGTACTATGGAGACTCTCAAAAGGCAGTTGGCAGAACTCTAAAGCAATATAATCAAAGATGGTATTTTTCTCAATTTTATTCATTTGAATAGAATCTTCACATTTTTTCCACATCCATGGGCCACCTATACTATCACTTAGTTAACAATACACTTCAAAAAAACTTTGAATTAACTCACTTGTTTCTGTTAAATGGAACAAGAGTGTCTGTAAAATCATGCATTTTTTGTACTATGTATCTTCAAATGCATATGTTACAATAAATATATAATTACTAAAACTTTTAAAAGTCAGCTTAACCATCACCTAAAATCATCTCCATGCCAGTTGAATGGGAAAAGCAAAACCTTCAGAGTCAGCCTGACTTGGCCTCTATCCCAGCTCTGCCCCTAATTTTGACCTTCGGTGCTGACCTCTCCGAAACTCTTATTTTCTCATTTGGAATATTATGAAAGCTAACAGAATTAATACTTGTGTGACTAAAAGTAAAACAATTCCTATATACCAACACTCCCACTACTGTCCTCACCCAGCATGGATGCTGAAACAGATAATTTGTCTTCCTGAACCGCAAAATGAAATGAAAACACAATGAGAAAAAGAAGTTTTTTGTTTTTGTTTTGTTTTTTCTAAAAAAGTAAAAGAAAGCATGCATGGGAAAAGAGGAACTTTGAAAGAAGAGCAGAGATGTTCACAAGGCGCAGTTTGACTGGATGAGTGTAAGCGGACAAGTGTAACAGGACATTCCCCTCTCGCAACAAAGTTTGGGTGAAGTCTATCTTTGGCAAAATTTCTTTACCAATATTTGTAGTGTCAGTTTGTATTGTAAAGTACACGCACTAATAGGCATTCAGACTGACCTAAGAGAAAAAAACAACTAGAGGCAGTTGCTGGTGTTTTCAAAAGAGATGGGCAGGAAAAGGAGAAAAATGCATTGACAGGTGGAACTGGCATGAGTAGAAAGGACACAATTCTGGAAGCAAAGAGAGAGAAATGAAATGTAATAGTCCAGGTGGTGACAAAGGGCAAGGATGTGAAATCAAATGAGAATACCAATTTGCTGCAAAATCTGTTGATTTAAAATAATCAAGTTTAGAGGCAAAGTAAAATGAAAAAAAAAAGAGGAAGATTGGGGATCTTTCCATGAAAGTCACAAGTGATGTTCATCAAACAATTTACAAATTGAATTTCCGTACTGTAAGAGCATATTTCATCAGATGCTTGAAAATCTTATACCAACCGCATAAGACCTTCCATTTCCCTCATTCCAACTATTATTGGTCTAGATTTTGCACTAGTGGTACGGATGTGCCTAAGGATCAAGTGAGAAGCAACAATTAAATAATGTACACCAGATTTCTACTCTTCCAGCCATGTCCATACATGTGTTGCTGTCAGGGCAAATCTTGGAAAAGTACATCATGTTTAAGTCAAGTCACTTTGGACTCTCAGACCTCCATTTGCTTTTCCTATTTCAATGAGCCACCTATAGTCAATTACAATAATAGAAACCTAGCATGAGTGTTAGCAAAACTTTGGAATATCATCCCCAAAGTCTTGGTGATTAATGATGAATGCTGAGCCTGGCCAGTTTCCTGACACCGTGTGACTCATTACGGCATTATGGATTATAATAAAGTGATGTATGCCACATTGGATCACAAAATGGGTAAATCCAAGTCTGATTAAGGTATCATAACAGCTAGGCCTCAATAAGTCATCTGCCTCATGGATACTAATAGTTGATATGGTGTCCCATACTAGTTTCCAAAGGCAACTAGTTGTACGGTTGGACTAGTCTATACCAGAGGGATTCACCAAACACACGGCACTCTGCAGTCAAAGATGGAAAGGCAGCTCCCTCAGCAGGCCTTTCAATATTACCACAAAGGTCTTTATTATTCCATGGCTTACTACCTGTTGACTTACAGAGTCAAATGGAGATTTATCTTCATATACTTTGAGCATTTGTAACCATTCAACTTGGAGATTTGTAAAGGATACATTTTTCAGGCTTTTTATGCATTCACCTCACAGACATCAAGGAACTATCATTAGAAGGGTTAGCTTGAGTTTTCAGGAATTTGATTGAATTCACTGATTGTATTTTCACACTTTCTCTGAAGAAAGGACAATGGACATAAAATGAAAATATCATACTCATTCAAACATAGATACCACTTGCTAAACTCAGGAATTAAAATAAATGCCTAAAACCAATGCATTCCAACAGTTGCTAATAACCCCTACAGTTGAATGGGATAAAAATGGATACTTAAAATACAAAAGTACATAGTGATAAAAACAAAATACGAACTCATAAACTTATGTAGTTTCTAATGGCATCTAGACATTGGGTAAGAAAGAATGGCAAGGCACATATGTTGTGTATTCACTACACCCCATAATTTATGCCACCTCCTTCATTGTGTTAATTATTATAATACTGCCAGAAGACATTTTTACTCCCCTTTTCAAAGAAGAAAAATTATAGTTCAAAAAATTTAAATAATTTTCGTGGTCACATACATTATACCTCAAGTCTCACTCCAAAATTTATATTCATTCTATAATTCCCAGGAGGAAAAATAAAAGCAAATCTCACAACAAATAAAATGAATCAAGTTTGGGAGCAAATATAGTATAGTAAACAAACATTTCATTACCAAATACATTTTAAACACTTGAAACATCTTAGTAATGTAATATTTCTTCCAACATGCATTTTAAAACTTTTTCACTTAAAATGTGAATAAGTTATTCCAACCACCATCATCCAAGGAACGACATCTTAGAGATATGTGTACGTAGCACAATTGATGGTTATGATATATTGCCCATAATTTAGTCTAGAATATATTTGTCTTGATTTTGGTTCTTCAAAGGAGAAGCTTAATTTTTCTTAAACTCAGGTTTTGTTTAAAGGACAATTACCCTGTGCTAATGTTCTGATCCATGCAAAGCAGCATTTATTTTTGATGTACATTCACAAAGAAGGCTGAGAGCAGAATAATTCTGTGAGGGGATAAGTAGCATTTCCCTTTCGGAGAAGGCAAAAGTGATCCTATGTAGAGTCTGTAGAAACAGTTATTGTCACTAACTGCAAACCTGGTTTATTATGCACGTCAGGAGGACAAATTCTAAACAGGCATATAGGAAGCGGGTGATGCTTTTTAAATTCATTATTTACTATGGGCTCTGAAAGAAACGTGTGGTTCATGAGGGGTTATTGGAGCCAGCTTCAGATTTCTGAACGAAGCTCTACCAACAGCTTTCTAATTGAATCTCAAAAGACTGTAATTGTGTTCCACTCTGTAGTCAGCTCCATTCCATGCGGCTACAGTCGGTTGTAGGTAATCAGATTACTCATGGGTTACTGCCTGGAGCCTGCGGGAGAGTGCCAAGAGTAAGAAGGCAACTCGTTGTAGGGTTAATGAAGCTTAATGTGGTGCCAGCATCACACTGAGCTATTGCCTACAGAGTGAGAAAGGATTATATCCCATGTTAATATGCCATTTGACCCATGCCAGAGAAGCAGTCTAAATCACTGAATAAGTATGTAAGTCACCACAGAGAAGTGTTTGCATGCCAGCTCTCATTGCTGTGAAAACAAGTTGTTCCCTCGCTTGTGAATTTTAACATTGGTGCTCTTTAAAGTACAGTTTCAACATTGGCTCCTAACATCCCCGGGAAGACCATACAGGAATTCGATTCTCTAGTTGCAGCCAACGCAAAGAAACTCACACGCTCTTCTCCAAAATGATCTAACGTGCTCTGGAGGATACATCTCAGGCCAAAGTGCTTCAATTACCCACCAATCCCCAAGTGACTTCAGATCTCCAAACCTGACCTTTACAGACATGTATAGGCCATCTTGAACCTTAGGATTCTTAGCGCTGATTAAAACTGAGCCAAATGATGTCTCAAATTATCCCTCTGTAGAAAGTGAAGAAGCTTTAAAAAACTGGTAGAGAAAACAGCAAAATTAATCCGATTTGTCCTGCAGCTCTCTGACTCATAACTAAAGGAGCATTAGCACTCTAGGACATCCTCTTCAATGACGGGCCCAGCACCCTCAGTCTCCTTGTCCTCCGCTGGACTTCTCCAGATGAGTAAGAAGGGGCTGTCGGTGGCCATGAATACACTGGCAGCATTCACACCGCAAACCTTCAGGTTCTTAGGTTCATAAATATTTAGGACTGAAAACCTACTCCAAACATCAGAAAATTCTATACACTACTCTATATAACAAACCAGGTCATTTAAATATATTTTATGAGCTATTTAAGTCACTAGCATCTAGAAACAAATTATTACTTAAAGTTAAGCAGGTTTCTTGGCAGGGATGTACTCTTTGGTTAACAGCTTTTTCTTGCTACTTCCCTTTATTTCTTGTTTAAAATAGAAAATACCTGTGCAAGTACAAATTTCAAAAAAAATGAAAAAGGGTGTAATATGAAAAGAGCAGAGCTCCCAGCTCTTACTATAGTTGCTTATGTATACTTTCTGAAATATTCTATTACTATACCTATATTAATATGCCTGGATCTGATTTTATATTTGAGTCATTTTATGTGTCCTATGTACGTGTGTGTGTGTGCACACGTGCGTGTGTACTTGAGCTGAATTTTTTGAACAGTTTACATATGCAAGTTTTTACACGTGAGGTTTTTTTCTTTTTTAAACACTGAGATACAATGGGAAGATAATAGTCTTAATTGGTTAGTTCAATTATGTTTTACATACCATATAGCTATGTAACTAGATTATTTCTAGGTCTCATGAGGCTCCCTTACAGATTCTTCTAACTAGTAGTTCTCCAAAACTTTATACGAACAGCACAGTACTGTGAATGCTTTTGTTTCCATTCTCTTTTATTCAATATTATGCCTAAGGAATGTATCCATGCACTTGTGCGAACAATTCTTCTTTCATTATCACACAATATTCCATTATATGCTTACCCTAAAATTAATTGAAGATTTGTTTTTTTCTAGACTAGTCTTCTGATGAATAAAACTAATTATTAATCCTTTTTACATACATGTATCTCAGTGAATACCAATAGCCTTTTCTGTTGGTTAAAAACCAAACTAAAATTAAAGGTCATAGGGGATATGTATGTTTAGCTTTCATAGATATTGACAACAGTTTTCCAAAATTCTAACAATAAATATCAAAAAAGCACCAAATGTAAGTTTCAATTCTATTGCATTCTTGCTCAGACTTGGTGCCAGCAATTACTTGAATTCAGCTAACTCGATAGGTATCTTATAGTTTTAATTTCTATTGCCCTGATAAGTACTGATACTAAGGAATTTTTGTGTTCACTGAAAATTTGAGCATCTTCTGTGAGTATCTTTCTGGGGAAAAAAATGGATCACATGTACTGCTTATTCGTTTTATGTTCTTATTGATTTTTAAGAACTCATATTCTGCTTATAAGCCAATGGCAAACTATATGAGTGAGAAATACTTTTTTTAAATTTTCTCCTTTGATGAACCAAAGTGAGTAGTTTCTCTTTGAAAATTTGAGAAAAAGTAACCTATAGATTTAATATGTACAATAATATAAGCTTTGACATATTTTGACACTCAGGAAGCTGTTGCCATTTTCAAGAAAATGAACGTATCTGAACCCCTCAGATGTCTCCTCCCTTGGTAATTCAGTCTTTCCTTTCTTCAACCACATCCACAGGCAACTACTAATGTGTTTTCTCATATCTTACCCCTTTGTTTAAGTAGAACTATAGAGCATGTATTCGTTCACGTGTGGCTTCTCTCAGTACAATCACTTAGAGAAGTACCCATGCTCTTTTTCATAACAATAGTTCTGTCATCTTTTTTTACTGTGTAGTATTCCGTAGTGCAGATACATAATTTATTTAACTTTTCAGTGAAGATATTATTTCTAGTGTTTGACTATTATAAATAAAAATGCTATTAATATTCGCAAATAAGTTTTTGTGTGAATATGTGTTTACACGATATATTTATGGTAGGTGGGTGGTAATTCTTTTTTCCTTTTTCATCTGTTTTCCAAAGTGATCATACCCTTTTTCTACTTCCAGATGCGGTACTGATGAGTTCTAGCTGCTCCACAATCATTGTGATGCTTAATACAGTCAGTCTTGAAGTATTTTAGCCATTCTAATGGAAATGCAGGGATATCCCAGTTAGGCTTAATTTGCATTTCCAGTGAATTGATCTTGAGCATGTTTTCATGTTTTCATTTTCCAAATGTATTGTGTATTCCTTGGTGAAATGTCTTTTCAAACATTTTGTCCATTTTCAATTAAACTGACTTCTTATTATTGACTTTAGAGGGTTATTTGAATATTGTATGTCTTTTGTCAATTATATGATTTGTAACTATTTTATCACAGTCTGTGCCTGCTATTTCATATTCATAACAATGGCCTTAAAAGAGCAAAAGTTTTAATGTTGCTTAAGAACAGCTCACTCAGCACTCTGGGAGACCAAGGCAGGAGGATCATATGTTCAAGCCCAGGCTGGGCAACTTAGCAAAATCTAAAAATTTAAAAATCTAAAAATTTTAAAAAGAGAAGAAAGAAAGAAAGAAAGATGGAAGGAAGGGAAGAAAGAGAGAGAGAGAAAGAAAGAAAAAGAGAGAGAGATAGACAAAGAATAGAGGGAGAGAAGGAAGGAAGGAAAGAAAAAAGGAAGGAAGGGAGTGAGGGAGGGGGTGAAAGACAGGAGAGGGGACACAGCTTAGTACAAAGGTCCATAGTTCAATCCCCAGTATCTCAAAAGAGAAAAAAAAGGAAGAAGAAAAAACAGTCTTGATTTTATTCTTTAATGATACATGCTTTTATTGTATTTAAGACCTCTTTGCAAAACCCCAAGTCTTTACAAAACCCCATATTTTCCAATGTTACTGAAAATACTATGAATTTAACTCTTATATGTAGTTTTATCATTCACTTCAAATTAGTCATGCTATGTTAAGCTTAGATCTTTAAAATTTTTATCGAAGTCATATTTTACTAGAAAATTTCTTCTAAGCACTGTTTTAGCTGCATCCCACACATTTTGATATTGTTGTATCTTCATTTTCCTTAGGTCAAAATATATTCCAATTTTCCTTCTGATTTGTTCTCAGCTGTTAGGGTTATTTAAAAGGGTATATTTCAAAAAATTTTAATACTCAGGAGTTTTCAGAAATCATTCTTTTTTGAGACTCTGTGTGTGTGTGTGTGTGTGTGTGTATGAAATTGTTTTCATTTTTTGAGATATAGTCTCACTACATAGTTCAGGCTGCCCCTGAACTCATTATGTTGCTCAGACTGGCCTCAAACTCATGGGAATCTTCCTGCCTCAGCCTCCTGAGTGCTAGCATTACAGGCACACACAATTACACACAGCTCTTGTTGATGTATAGCTTAATTTGTCATCAGAGAGAAAATTTTATACTATTGAAGTGTTTCTTTTTTCCTGTGTTATGTTTACTGAGACTTGTTTTATGGCCCGGAATATGATCTACTTTAAAAAAATTTTTGTGCACAGTGGGAAAGATATTTATTCTGCTGCTGCTGGATGGAGTGTTCTATAAATACCAATTAGATCAACTTAGTTCATAGTGCTGTTTATATTTTCAAATTTTTTCCTAATTTTCTATTTATGTGTTCTATCAGCTGTTGAGGAAAAGTTTTAAAATTTCCAATTTGGGGAGATTTATTTATTTCTCTATGCAGTGCTATGAAATTTCCCTCATATAATTTAAAACTCTATTACTAGATAAATTAATAGGATTTTTATGTTTTCTTGATAAACTGACTAATTTATCATTAGTAAAGGACTCTCCATTTCCCTGGAAATGTCCTTTGCCTGGAAACATAATTCACCTAATATTAATATAGCTACTCCAATCTTCTTTTCAGTAGTGTTATCATGGTATATCAATTTTTTAGACCAGCAATTGACAAAGTCCTTCATAAAGAGTCAGACAGTAAATGTTACTGGCTATTTCTGTTTCTCTGACTACATCAGATATGCAAGTCCTCTGGATAGCAAATGCATTTGCCAATGATTCTTTTGTTGGGCACATATTTATTTGTGCATGTCTGGGGAGAGAAGTAGAAAGCTACATAGGGGAAAGTAGCACTATTTCATCTACTTCCACAATGTGGATATGGCCTCTGTCTGAGTTCTTTCATATCTCCTTTACCAAACAGCCTGCAGAACACCCCATATATTCTTACTAATGGAATTCCCTCCTTCACTGATGGGACATCAGCATGATGGCTGAATGTTCTACATGTCCATGTTACCCATGTATGTTCTTGCCAGGATGAACTTTGAGAGCTAACTTATTTCCATTTTTCCTCACCAGTCCTCTGCTTTTCTCCCAAATTCATTTCCTTTTCTCCACATGGACACAGAGGGTATATCAAAAACTCCACTGCACAAGTAGATTGCCAAACTTGGAAAAACATACCAATCACCCCTTCTTGCTGGCCACTAAGTATTTACAAGCAAACTTTCACCTCTTCTCATTTCAGACAGGCACGTGGTTTGAAAAGACACCCTCTTCTTTCCCCAATGAAAAGGAAGTTTTGAAAAGTGCCCAACTAACCATTTCTAACCTCATGATATTATATAATTTTTTTTGATACTTATCCAAACCTTCCCACCTATGAACATATAAAAGTCAGTTAGCTTTCAGGACAAAAGCATTTGCTCTTTACTAGCCAATTCCTGAGGAAACTATGAAATATTTTGCTTCAGTTCCATTTTGAATTAGGAATAAAGCCCTTTTTCTCAGCTTTATATCCTATTTGCCAGTTTTAAGGCAAATGAAAAAGTCCAAGCAACATACTTAAAAAATATAGCAAAACAAAAATAGTCACCTCTACCATGGAGAAACCTTGCAATGTGCTAGAACTAAGCTCCACTCAAGAAACTAGGAATATATGCTTGGCTGAATTTCAAATTAAAAAAAATACCATATGGTGGAGATTGTTGTAGAGCTTGGTTCTACCCTCTGAATTGTGTGTTCATTTGCTAAAATATAAACCATGATTAAAGTTGAATATTTTTCTTTGCTGGTTTCCTTTTCCCATAGAAGTTTGGATGTGGCCAGGCCTCCTAATTTCATAGCATTGCTTTTCCTTTTAGTTCAGCTGGCAGTATTCTGTCAGTACCAGCACTTTAAACAAAGTATGGATTGCCTACGAATGTTGTTAAAGTTCACTGAGTTAAACAGAAGCCATTCACACATATATTTTTGACATAATTTCTATACTTTGAGCTCCTATTAAAATTTTGCAGGACAATACACTGAAACTTATTAGAAGCCTAATTGTAATGGAAATCAACCATGATTCATATGCTAAAGATCTTTAGATGGGCTTTCTAGCCATCTGAAAAAGTACATGAGACACTATCTGAGATCTTTCTGACGTCTTAGGAAGTGCTTTAAGGATGTTTTTGAATCATGTTTTCCTGACAGTACCTTGGACTGATCTTTGCCTGAAAGCTATTTCCTGTTTCAAATACTACTTTGCCATCTGGAGAGGTCAGGGATGAGAAACGGATGTTGCTATGGTTTAGATCTAAAATCTCCCTCTAATTCTCCCATGTTCAGGGGTGGAGCATTTGGAAAGTAATTGCATCATGGGCAGCTATACTCATCAGTGGATTAATCCATTGATGTGTTCATAGCTGAATGCACTAACAGGAGGTGGAGCCTGGTTGGAGGCAAATCGTTAGGGGCACGACCTGGATGGGGGTGTGCTTGTACCGGGCCCCTCCCTTCTCTCTGTTCTCTGGCTGCCATTGGCTGAGCAG
>PVJO010009448.1:0-69608 GCA_004026905.1 Hystrix cristata
TGTTCAGCCTGCATTTCAATAGCCAGGTCGGCCCACGCTTTGCAGAGATCTACATGTACTATAAACTCAGGCTTTATGGAAATAACTAATCAGAATAAGCTAAAGCTATGTTTGGTAATGAAAACCATATACAGTTTTCTTCAGTTACATTGGTGTTGCCACATACCGTTTATAATTAACCTACTTAGCCATATTGATTTGTGTTGTATTGTATCCTATTGTATTGCATGCAGGTTCTAATACCAAATCCTCAGGCCTTCCTTTCCCAAAAACTGGTGACCAAAACAAAATTTAAAACAAAAACAAACAAACAAAAAACCCTAGTGACCACCTTTACCTCACATGGCAAAACACTGACAGTTCTGGGAGGGTGTCTCCCGCATGTCCAATGCAGCGTTGGCCCATACTGCCCACACTAGGTTTTTCTTGAGTCTTGGTCTTGCTTCATGACCGTTAGAGCTAAGTCTCAGTCTTGCTTTTCTACTTGTTTAGAAAACCATCTTACAGTATTGAGTCTTTATTGATGGACATTCATGGAAAGCTTTGGTTTACTCCGGATGTTCTGTGGTATTGCTGTATATGATGTATGCACACATATGTGTATACCTATGTATAAAGCAATTTGTTGTTAGGAATTGGCTTGTGCAATTATGGAGGCTAAATCCCAACATGCTCAGTCACCGCGGGGTGCCCAGACGTTTGGTCACACATTATTATGAGTGCTATATTCTTTAGCTGCCACTTTCACCCCAGCAAGGTCAATATTACTTTCAGATGGTGAACTGGGACCCTTTTGTCAGGCAACATCACTTTCCTTTAAAATCCGACCTTGTTCTAAACACGCATGCCATGACCTTTTTAATGCCGTGACATTAAAGTTGTCCCCCAGTAGCGGAAGCACAAGGGAAGTAGCTTTTTGCTTTCTAAGGGATCTTCTCATGGCCTCTCAGCAGATAAAGAGCTCTGTCGCTATTGTGGTTCTGGTAACGTGTTCTTTCCTTATTGTAACACTCATTACAGTCTGTGTTAAACAAGGAGCGAAACCAATGTACTAAAAGGAAACATGAATAGGAAACAGTAGAGGCAGCTATTCAACCTGCAGAAATACTTTATCTCTGATTCCAGGGAGCCTCCTCTCCGCTCCACTGGAGAGAACGAGTCACTAGTTCTTGCTTGGTATGAAACATACGCTCCCAAAAAAGCTTTATTTAAATCAAGTTTTAACAAACCGACTCTTGCTTGGCTTTTTATTTGTTTGTTTGCTTGTCATTTTGGGTTTTGTTTTGCCATCCTGGGGCTCAAACTGAGGGTCTCACACATGCTAAGTAAAGACTTTTCCACCGAGCTACACGCCCAGGCCTGATTCATGCTTTGAATCCTCTAATGTCACTTACTATTTAAAAGAAACATAGACGAGTCCTTTTTTATTATTCCAGCGTAGTTAGCCAAACCATGTCTTCTAAAGGCTGACTTGAGCCGGGCACTTTTAGATCAAATTGAGTCTATTTACACCAAGATCTATAGACACCCCCCTGTGGTACCCAGATGACATGACAATTTGCAAATTGTGCTTCTTTTTTAAATATTGTGGGGGGTTTTGATGCTTTTTTCAATTTTTAATAATAGTTTTTCAGTGTTTATGATAATTGTGTGTATGCATAACTTAGATGGCCACCCTGTGACTAAGTACTACTATGAGATTACAGTGCTCTGTTCTCAGTCCTGTAGGTAACTTAGACCCCATCAAAATGACATCAGTTGTTTGCTAGGCAAGGTCTTTTGACTGACAAGATTCATCTTGTAGTAATTTTGTACTGTGTTGGATTCTATCACCAAGCACAAAAGCAAAACTTCTCGTTTGCTACAGTTGTTCACGGCTGAATGACATTTTTACAGACCTAGAGTTTAGTTTCTTACAGTAGATATTAAATCGATTTGGCATCCTGGAAATAGCCTAGTACACCAGCACCACACACTATGTTAAGTGTCACAGTCTAATTATAAAGGACAGATAGGGGCATTTTAGGGAATTGATGCATTTCTGCTAAGTGAAGTGATGGCAGGCTGAACAAACAAGTTTACAGCAATTAGAAGGATAAAAGTGATTACAAGACTAGCAAGCACGAGGCCCTGAGTTCGATCCCCAGCACCCCCGAGTCTTCTGCCTGTTCCCCACAACCCCTACCCTGCCTGGTCCCAGTAAGAACAAACACTCACGAAGCCCACAGTCCCATTTCGCCAGATCCAGGCAGTAGGAAGAAGCATGGGGAACAGATGTAGCGTCATCTTTTAAGTGCCAGCTTTTAACTTCAAAATATCTTCTTTACCAGGAAAGAGACCAGGGAGTAGAGAGAAATTAGAGTGAGATCAGGAAGACAGGAAAATGAGTTTTCTCTGAAATCACAGTGTAGTCAGATACAGGCAGAGTGGGCCCACTGGCCAAGAGACACATCTATAATTGAGCCCTAAGCCAGAGAGAGGGAGAGGGAGAGACAGAGGGCTATCTCTGAGCTCACCGCCTGGGAGGTGCTGGGCTATGGCTTCTCACCTACCTTCAGCCCTTTTTCTTTCTACTTCCGTCCTTAAATCCTAGCAGATAAAAGGACAAATTTGCTGACAGGGTACATGTCACAAGTGGTCAGGTGACCTGTAGCCATCACACCATGCAGATAAGAAGATAGGCTGGCGCCTGGGCAGGCCCAAGAGGGAGCAGAGGGACACTCACTATATCAAACTGTGCCATTTGCCAAATGGCTGGGGGCAGGCTGTTAATCTCTTTTGCAAGCACTTAAGGCCTGTGCCAAGCAAAGGTTCACTCTGAGGACCCAGAGCTGGCGCCTCCCGGGGAGCCGGCTGTCCTGGGTCGCATTTCACAACCTTCTGCAGTGGACGCCAGCATAGCTAGAGGCATGACCAGCCATAGCAACAGACACTGGGTGTTTTTTTTTTTTTCCTTACCATGAAAGATACTGCTAACTCTCAAGAAGTCCTGAGGTTTTTGTATTTTAATGAGTAATAGTAAAAAATACCATTCGAAGGCAGCATTTATTGAGAGCTTGTCTTGCACTGGGTACTTTTCCAAGCACAAATATTAGCTTATTTTATCTCCACAGCCTCCATGCAAAGGGGCTACTGTCTTCACCGAATAACTGCTCAGTAGAGGCACAGAGTTTAGAAACTTATCCATGTTCCTAGAGCTAGAGTTGGCCGGGCTATGAACTCAGGAATCTGGCTCCAGAGTCGGAATGCCAAGCACTACACGAGTCTGAGACAGACCAGGGGCCAGATTCCGTCAACTGAGCACCAGTGTTGAAGTTGCACCCAGACGCTCTGCACAAAGCCTGGTGTGTCTGTGCACATGAGGTCATTCACTCAATCAGCCACCTCCTGGTTCCTGCGGTGTCCTGGCCCCTGAGCTGGAGCCTATAAGGCGGTGAATCAGGTGCTAATCCTGGCAAACCGGAAGTCTATGTAAACTACTGCAAATCCATAAAGTACAGAGACACTCTGCCCCTGTGATATTGCTCTGGCTATTCAGAGAGGTTGGCCTTTGCCCTGGGACTTGAAGTAGAAATAAAAATCCCCAAGAGTTGTGATGGAGGGAGAGGAAGGACATTCTAGGCTGAAAGCAACAGAGCAAAAGTTAACAGAAGCAGAGAAGGGAGGCTTTGTCCAAGTTTTAGAAAATGGCCCACTTGGACTACCTAGAGGTGTGAGACAGAGAGATGGAAGCAAGAGTAGGGAGGCCAGTAGACCAGGAAGGAGACTGTCAGGCTCAGAATGGACTCAGGACCACTTAGCCAGGGGCTTCCATTTACGAGGTGTCAGAGAGTGACTTGCTCAATGGAACGGTGAGGTGGTGGCAGAGCGAAGTCCTCAACCTAAGGCTGGCCCCAAATCGCTCACCGGAGTAAACGTGGGTAGCAGGCTCTCACAGCGCCGGAAGTGTGCGACCATTTACAAAACCAGTTCTCTTTGAGGGTCTCTAAGTAATACACATCCTGTACGTGGAGCTCTGTACTTGGACTTAATGTCAGCCAACTACTGACCCGGCCAACTACTGACTGACCCGGTCTGCTGGCAGGAATTAGCATCATTTTCCATTAGAAGAAGGTGAAGACTTAGGGGTCAAGGTTCGCTGCAGACGCTTTGAGGAAGCTGGCCCTCTGATCAGTCTCCTAAATGCCGACAGCGCTGGTGTGGTTGCACTTCCATAATAACCTGCCGCTTCACTGAGCTCCACGTCCCCTCCCACTGCCCTTTGATACATTCAAAACTCTTTTTCCTGCCCACCTATCTTTTTTCCTTTTTATCTTTTGGACCTCCACAGTTAACATGTCCATTTAGCCCACATGACTAGAAGGTCCAGGAACGCTTTTAACTCTTGAAAAAACCTTCATGAGTGACTTTATAACCCAAGTTTTCCCTTGGCCTTCGTTCTTGGCCTCTGGAAAACTCTATAAATGACATCAAACACACTTCAGATTGGTACCTTTAAAATGAAGAAATTAAGCAGTATTCAGATCGGCAGTGATAATTAATTTAAAAGAAATTTAAAAATCAATATTGCAATCCTGGATTCTGGCAGTTTTGCTTAACGGGAGATAGCTGCCTGCAAAATCATGTAGCTTTCAGGAGCAACAGTGCCTCTCTGTGGTAAATTTTTGCATTGCACCCTAAGAGCGATTGAAAAGCCAGAATGGAACGCTTTGGGGCCACTACTTCCCCTGCTGTGTACTGCGAAAGAGATAAGGCTGGGTTTCCTCCTCTGAAAGTGGGCTCATGTTCCCTCACTGCCTCACAGATCCTTTGAAGGGTTAAGTGGGATTTGAGGGTGAAAGTCTTATGTCATTATAGTTGCAATGTGCAGTCTTGCATCTGTTATACTATTAGAAACATATAATAATATAAAGCTGTCCAACATTTTCACTATATACCATAGTAGAGGGATGAGATAATCTAGTAATTTCTTGTTAGCATCTAAGTTCTTGGGAAAACCAACTGTAGAGAAATGAGAAGTCTGAAATGAAGCCACTGTTTGTAGGGCTTCAGTCCGTGAGAGAATGAAGTCTCTTCTTTTTTCCTCAAGAAAACTCAAGTTCAGGCCAGTGAGCCACCCTGGTGATCAGGAGCTTCCCATGTCCTGGTAGAGAGGCCTTAACCCCGCTTCCTGCTTGGGAACAAAGAAGGGGTGCCTACAACATGTACATGTCCCATTTGCTGTCCCGTGAGTGTGTCTCAGGTCCCACTGGAAGAATACCAAAGGGACAAGTGTCAAAGGGACTCAACTAAGAAAATGAAGGGGACCAACAAAGGAAGCTATATGAAGCTGGAGGCAGAGGCCAGTCTGCCATATATGTGAGCCAAGGCGCCCCAAGATTTACAGGCATCCACCGGGACTTGGGAGAGGCAAGGACCTTGCTCTCTCTCTCACAGCTCCAGAAGAGCCAGCTCTGCCAACACTTTGGCCTCCAACTCCGGGCCTCCAGAACTGAGGGAGAATACATCCCCATGGTTTTAAACCAGAGAGGGAAAAAAAACTACAAAGAGCCGAGTGGCCTGTCAGGGGCCTCATGGTAGGTGGGACAAATGGTGAGTCTCGTGGGAGACAGTTTTAGAAAAGCTTCATTCATGGCGTGAGCAATCTGAGTTAGGAAAGATTCCTTTTAGAGAGCATTAGAGTCAGGCATGACCATGAACAAAAGCAGAAGTCTGTCCCATTTGTACAGTATTTTCTTTTCAACCCACCTTTCCCGTATATGATACTTACCTGTCGTCCTGTATACACTGGATAGCTGCCTTTTTCAAAAAAAAAAAAAATGCAAACAACTGGATGACTAGTCTCTCATTCTGAGGCACAAGATGAGGTAGAAGTAACTGTTAATGATTTACATTCCAAAATCATTTATCACATACCGGTCATAAGCCATGGTCCCTGTCCTGCCCCGGTGATGCACACATTAGTCGAAAGCTTCGCTTCCAAGCTTAGAGTCCTGACAAGTGATAGCAGACCTTCTCCACATGTGGCATCCAATCTCCTGGGGACATTTACTCAGAGGACAAAGCCACACAGGTGGCACTTCTGGCACGAATTGGTGGCAGTAATGGAGGGGCAAGGTCTCCTTGGGGGCGTTCCCCGTAAGGCATGGATCTCTGCCTTTGCCTAGGAAAGACCATGTCCCCACTCCCGGGGCGGTGAGGCAGACCAGGAATTCTGTTCTACTCCAGTCTTTGTTGAATGTCTTTTGCAATTTTTTTGCAGGGCACTTATTTTTGAAGTGAACTTCCTGGGATCTGTCATATTTCACTTCAGAACTCATGTAACACAAAGAAATAGAACGATGAAATAATCCAGGGCTTGATCTGTTTGGAGTCAGCAAGTTAAGGACATAGCAGCTCTCATGGAGTTGGACAATTGTCCAGCCAAAGGTCAGCAGCACAGAGACACCAGTTCGTCAATTACGGGCTTTCTTGGTGAAAGTCCTAGAAGGAAGGGTACTTCTTCCTTGCTGGCCGGCCCTTCCTTCCTTCCTTCCTTCCTTCCTTCCTTCCTTCCTCCCTTCCTTCCTTCTTCTTTCCTTCCTTCCTTCCTTCCTTCCTCCCTTCCTTCCTTCCTCCTTCTTTCCTTCCTTCCTTCTTTCTGGCCTGCCTGCCTTCCTTCCTGCCTTCTTTCCTTCCTTCTTTCCCTCCCTTGATTCAGAGGGATTGTAAAAGAATCCCAGGGATAGATAACATCTACATTAACTTATCAATGAAATAAAAATTACATCACTGATGATCATTTCTCTTTGAAAAATTGCTGTCAATACTGTCTTTAGTGTCTTTTTAAACCTTCTCACTCACAGATTCCACGTTACCATTCCTTGGCATCATTGTAGTCCTACAGAATTCACTTGTTGTAAAACGTCCTGAGATCCAGAAATTTGAGTTCTGGGCAGCACCACTCTAATCCCTGCTCAGGACATAAACCATCCCTGCACTGCTGGTCTGTGCTTTTGGGTTTGTGTTTACTTCAGTTTACAAACCCTTCAGTGATAGACTTTTTCATTCTGAGTTCAGCTCCACACTTTAGGTGATACTCTCTCCAGCGCTTGGCATTTGGTGAGCATTTGTTGAATAAATGAATTCAACGAAACTTTCAAAAGCGCAGCCCTTAAAAAAGTCTTGACAGTGTTGCAAGCATGACATCAAAGGCAGAAACCATCAGAGAAAGAATGGGTAGGCTTGAGCATGTGGTATTTTACATTTTTAATTGTAAAGGCCCTGTGTTGGTCAGCTTTCTGTCACTATGACAAATACCTGGGATCATCTCCTTAAAAGGAGACTAGGTTTGTTTGGCTCACGATTTCAGATGTTTCAACTCATGATCACTTGGCCTTGTTGTCTTGGCTCTGTGGTGGTACAACACATCACGGCAGGGACACAGGTAGAAGAGGCTGTCACCTCGTGGCTGCCAGGAAGTGAGGAGAGAGAGAGGAAGAGACTAGCAGCCCAGTATTGCCTTGGAGGACAAAATACCCACAGTGACCTAACTTCCTTCCACCTCCTGAGATCCTACACCTCCCAGCAGAGCAGGCTGCAACCAAGTCTTTGACATAAGGGCTTTGGGGGAACATTCCAGACCCTGACTATAACAGGCACTTAAGTATAAATGGTGGATTAAGGGGAGTTGTAAGCATAAATATCAGATGAAGTATTATGTCCTTCATACTTAATGAGTTCTTATTAATCAGTATAAAAATAAGAACTCCACAGCAGAAATGCAAATAGTCAATAAATGTATTAGAAACATTTAAATCTCCCTTATTTTAAAAAAAAGTAGTTGTTTCCCTAAATGGACTATCATTTTCTCTCAATTAGATTGGCAAACATAAGCAAGCACACAGATGTGCAGCGCTGGTTCGGGTGTGAAAAGGTGCACGTGTGTGTGCTTTGGGACCTTGGACGGTGGTGGCTCAGCATGGTTTGAACAACTACTTTTTTTTAAAATAAGGGAGATTTAAATGTTTCTAATACATTTATTGACTATTTGCATTTCTGCTGTGGAGTTCTTATTCCAGTTGTTTGTGCACTGTATTCTAAAACCTTCAAAATAACCCCGAAATTCCACCTCTAAAAATTTATCTTAAGGAAATCACGGAACATATGAAAAGTTGCAAGTGATTATGGCTCTATTATTTATCATGGCAAACAAAATAGTGAAAAACCACTTTTTAGCTAAAGGGAATGAATGTGATTTTTATTTCCATTTAGCTATATTTTCTAAACTTTTTACTAACATAAACTCTTGCTTTTGTCAAGGTGAAAAATAATTTTTCTAAAATAAAGAGTCATGGCTGCTTAGACGACAGCACAATTACTGGGCAATATTTGCTGTTGCAAAGCATGTTACGTTCACCAAGTGACCCGTCCACTATGATTAAGTATTTACCATAAACCTCTAACTTAATCGACATGATTAAGTCCTTACTGTGATTCTCAGAGTTGGATCAAGGCAGATGACATTATCCTTCCATGCCAAATCCGAGACTCTGAAAAGTTAAAACGAGCTATTCAGCATCACACAGGCTGGACTGGCTGCTGACGCCCAGGAAGCCCCTTCCATAGCTAAGTGTGCAGGACTCCATTCTCTAGGATCAGCTGTCTCAGAAGTCCAAATGACCACTAGGTCACGGTTAGCCTGCAGAGGTACAGAGCTGTCCTATGCTCGAGGGAGCACTTGCCCAGGCATTACCCTCTCATCGTACTACTGCCAGACAAGTAAGGTCATTTTCTTATTCCCAGGGGGAACCACTGAAGTTCACGGAAGTTAACTGACCTTCCCAAGGTCACACAGCCTCATTCATGGCAAACTCCGGCACCTGGGTCAGCATGTGACTCTTCAGCCCAAATCTGCCATTGTCTTTGTATTATCATTATTCCTGAAAGGGATTCGTTTAGTATCAGCTGCCTATGTGCTCTGCTCCAGTGGCTTTCAAATTCAAGCCATCTGACTCTTTCTATTCATAAATTACTTGGAGGAATAAAAAGGAACCTACTGGAATGTACAAGCCTCAAATTATCAGAAAGTTTTACATGAGGGAAAGGATAAAGGTCAGGAAGGGCATTGGAGAACCAGAAAGATGCTTATTTTTACCCTTATCCTCAAATTAATTGATGGGGGGGTGCATGGAAGAAGAACCAAGTGGAGTGGAAAAGACTGCAAGAGAAATCAGTGAAGAATAAGGGGTAGGACGGATCCTTCTGTGCTCTGGGGAAGGTTACATGAGTACTTTTTCACCAATGGAGCCAGAGAACAGATGTTCCAGATGTGTGTATGGGGGTGCTGATTAAGGGAAAAGGAAGCTCAAAATAGCATAGAGATGAGATTGAGAAGTAATGTGGCAGCAGAGGCACTTGGATTTTACCTGCTCTGATGAAGGGTGAGGGGAATTGGTCTCAACATTCCTAGTGGCACATGCTACCGGTAATCTAATGGATATTTGTGAGTTACTTGGGTATAAGGGTGAGTGGATGGATGGGTGGATGGATGGAGGGATGGATGGAGGGATGGATGGATGGAGGGATAGATGGTTAGGTGGATGGATGGATGGATGGATGGATAGATGATTGGGTGGGTGGATGGGTGGATAGATGGTTGGATGGATGGATGGATGGATGGATGGATGGATGGATAGATGGTTGGATGGATGGATGGATGGATGGATAGATGATTGGGTGGGTGGCTGGCTGGATGGATGGATGGGTGGATAGTGGTTGGGTGGGTGGGTAGATGATTGGGTGGGTAGGTGGATGGATGGATGGATGGATAGATGGTTGGATGGATGGATGGATGGATGGATGGATGGTTGGACAGATGGCTGGCTGGCTGGCTGGATGGAGGGATGGATGGACAGACAGGCAGGAGGATTTATCTCTGTGAGATTCAGCCTCACCTGGGAAGTGATGGTGTTTCTGAGAGAACCCTAGTCATTAGTCCCCATGCACGCCTTCCTTGCATATTGGAAGCACTGGATGATAAAAAGAGACAGTTACATGAACTTCATGAATACCATGAACTCCATGAACACTCTCAGGCCTTCTGGATCAATCGGTCACTGAGCCTTCAGGCATTCACTGTAAAATTCCTTTTATCAATAGCCAACAGACTCCCACTGCTCACTTGTGATGCCTCCTAGAGCTGCTCATTAAACTCCATATAACTGTTTAACAAATAGAAAGCGGGCTTCTCTTCTGACTTGAAAGTAGAAACCCAGTGAGCACAATCTGCACCACTTTCAACTCTTAAGGAAATAAAGATCATAATGCCATTGGGGAAAATGGGACCAACTCTTTGAAAACTTTCTCATAGACCAGCGGTGGTCAACTCGCCTAGGATGTGTTTAAACACAGGGGGCTGGGATCCACCTCTAGAGTCTGGTTCTGTAGAACTGAGTGGGCCTGACAATGTGTTTCCAACTGATTTCTAGTATTATTGATACTGATACTGCCAGAGCCACACCTTGGGAGACATTCCCACCCTGTGTGGTTAGGTTTAAATGAGGGATTCTTAACCTCACAAGCGGCAGGGCCGGTTGATATTAAGGGCCCCAGGCACGAGGAGCAAAATGGAGTCCGTGATCAGATGATTAATTCCTCTTCTGCCAAGGCCATGGGATGGCTCTTCAAGGTCAGGTTCTCTGCCAGCTGAGATGAATGTAGAAGTCTATGAAGAAGGATACCCCAGAGGTGGAAGCCAACAGGACAAAGCTGGTCCTGGAAGAGTGAGGCTCATAATGATGGTGAATTAGAGGAGAAACATCTAACATCACCCATCAGAACAGGATCTGTGTTTCAGGAAAGATCTGATAATGTGCTCCTCTGGCCTCCAGGTGTGCACAGGTGCACAGGGAAGAGACAGCCCGGGAGGCTCTGCCATGAGTGGGTTACACAAACACAGAGGCTAAGTGCTGTGGTGAAAGACAACGGTCTGAATGCAAGTCACAGATAGTTCTAAAACTTCTTGAGGGGAAGCCATATACCCAGACAGCCTTTCTTTAAAATTACCGAAGAAATAACAAATATTTGAGGTGATGGAGATGCTGATTACTTTGATTTGATCATTGCACAGTATATACCCCAAAGCACTTTGTATTCTATAAATATATGCAGAATAACAATAGTTTCACAAAAGTAAAATAAAACTAGAACTTAAAGAAAAACGTCTCTTATTCACTTCCCTCACATGCTATAGCTAGAACTCATCTGTGTCACATCTTCCCTATCACTCTGCCCTAAACAAAATGAAATGCAAGAACCCTCCATCCATGACTTCAACCTGACTGTCTTTATTCTCCTCCCCCACCACTTTCTTCTCTAGTCATGTTTACAAAATCCCAGGACCATCATGGCTGATCAAAGACCTTCATTTGAGAGTGGAGCTGGGAGGAAGAGGTTGAAGGGATAGAACTGGAGTTCTCTTCAGCAGGCAGGAGAGGGACCTAAACGAAATGAACCCTTGGTGCATTCTCACTTGGGACACGCTTCTGAGCCCAGATCTGTAGCTGAGACAGCCTAGGTCTTGCTCAACTCAGCTGCCACCTTCTCTGGATCACACACCCTTCTCTCCTAGAGCCCAGCATGTGTCTACCACCTGCAGGCACTTTTTTTTCTTTTTTCTCTCCAGGGCATGAGTAGGCATATAATATTTAGAAATTTTTAAAAATCTTCTGTATCATTTTTTTCTTGTCCCTTACACACTGAAGACCCATGAGCATGCTTTTTGAGGGTAAGAACCCCAGCTTTAATTCCCTAGGAAAAATAGTGTTCATGGTTTGCAGGGACAGCCAACTTTGTGCTGAGAGCTCTAGTCTTTTCCTCATTCTTCCAAGGACACTAACCCCATCATAGGCCCTCATCTAAACCTAATTACCTCCAAAGACCCCCACCTCCTGACACAGGATAGAGGATTAGGGTTTCAACAGGTAAAATTCTTAAGGAAACATAAACCTACAGTCTGTGATAGTTGCTATTAATTTCTCCCTGAAAAGACTACAAGTACTTTTAGAGGCAGAAAGTCTCCTTCTCTTTGGTTTTAATTAATCTCTGGTGCTCCCAGGAGGACTTTTTTATATACTGCACAGCACTTCAGAGAGCTTTGTACTTCCGCCCTACCAGGTTCACGCTTCGAATGTATCTCCCTGCTTTCCTAAGTTCTTGTAATCATTTCCAAGTCTTCCAAGATCTGAGGGAGGGCTGTCCAGGCAAATGCCTGTCTGGCCCTCCAAGCTGGGCCACTTTGCTCATTGTATGTTAGTGGCAGCCATGGTGTCTTCCCATCTTCCTTCCCTCAACTCTTCCCTGGTCTTGGCCTTGGGATAGTCCCATCCTGAGTTTGGGAGGAGAAAATGTAGAGGACCTTTGCCATTTGTTCTCTTTGAATGTCTTCTTTTGATTAGCAAAGTCCCAACTAATGACTTCCGCTGAGGACAAAGAACAGAATCTGCAACAGAAGTTAGAATACTGCCTTGCCCAGGTCCAGAACAGCCAGAATACAGAACGTGATGCAGGCCTTCCCAGACTTTGTCTCAGGAACTAGAGCATTTAAGGGATAGGAATCCTTTATCCCCCGACCAGAGAATTCTGTCCCCAGAACCAGTCCTGACTTGCTTTGTACCAGGTCTGTTTTCTAGACCTGACCAATGGCAGGCTGTCTTCTGACGACTAAAAATTCTGCATGAACTAAGGAAGTGAAGGATGTCATTGAGAGCAGGGGGCCTATTTTCCCTACTCTCTCACCTTCAAGAATAAAGATAAGTCTCAAGCAACATACAGCACCAAGGTGTCCTCATAGCTACCATGCACAAGGGAATAGGTAGTGAACAACATAAAGCATCCAGGAAAATGAAAAGAAGAGCCAGCACATTTGCTTTAGCCAGGTCTATTTATAAGTTTTAGTCCTTCCCAGAAAGCACTGTGCCTTCCTTAGCACAGTGACCTCATGATGCATCCTGGGGGACCCCACCTTGGCCTTGCTCCTGGCCACCGTACCTCCTTCGGGCAGATAGAGCAGAAGGGTCTTCACCTCACCCCAGTCAAAGCATCTCATGGATGAGCAGCAGCCAAAACTCTGGGAAATAAGCTGCCTGCTACCCCTGCTGGGGTTTTGTTGACTGTTTAACAAAATTCCATGACCCCGGGAATATGCTTCTGCTGTAGGAGTGGCTGCTTGAAGCAGAAAGCACTACTTTGCCAAATTCCACAATCACGACTTACTGCACTCTGGTGGCTGCCAGCAGCTTGTTCTAGAAAAGGGCCCCTTCCGATAAGGGGGAGCATGGTAAGGAAGAACAGGTCCACCCACGTCCCCTGCATCTTGGAACGGACATCACCAGGTGTAACTGTTTGTATTTCTATTCTTGGCTTTGAGTCCTCCACGTAATGAGATGCATCCTGATGGGCAGGAGGAAGGGTTTAGATGGCTGAAATGGAGGTATTTTGCTGCGAGGCAAAGAATTTAGTTCCCACATTCCCCTTGTTTCCCAGGTCGCCTGGAAACAGATCACAGGTTGAAACCGGCTCCCCCGTCCTGAGCACCTAGGCTACCATGTTTCTTAGATTGGTAATAATAATCGAGAAAGCCAAGAAAAGCCCAACTAAAAAGTTATTTTTAAGACGGGCATGGTGGCATGTGCTTGTAATCCCAGCACTCTGGGAGACTGAAGCAGAAGGATCCAAGTTCCAGGCTAGCTGGGCAACTTAGCAATTTAGGAAGACCCTGCCCCAAAATAAAAAGTAAAAAATAAAAAAAAGGCTGGGGATGTAGCTCAGGGCAAAGGCCCTGGCTTCAGTCCCCAGTACCACAAAGGGGAGGTGGTGTTTTTAGGCAAGAGAGTATCTCGAGCAGGATTCAGAGACAGCTCACCTTCTTATAGTCCCTTCATAATCCCCTGCAGTCTCCAAGCTCTGGCTCCTCTGGCCTCCTTGGACCTGCCCAAATGTTACCTGATGTTATGTCCCATGATTTTACAGCTTCGAAGATGCTCTTCTTGTCCTGGAATGCCACCTTACCTTACCTAGCTAATTCCAACTGGTTCTTTAAGGTTCAGTCCAAGCAACATCTTCCGCGGGTGTGATGTGGGCCCCCTGTCTGTGGTCCTACAGTTCCCTGAAAATATGTCCACTGCAGTGCCAGATGCACTGAAGGACAACCATAGCTTTACTTGTCTGTCTTCCCCCAGCTGTGAGCCCTTCGAATGTAGGGACCGCACTCTTGCTTGGCCTTGCACTTAGTAGTTAACATTGTCATGGAACACAGAGGTTCTCATGTTGAATACATGGGTAAAAATGTACTGAAATCCATTAAGTTCATTCACTCCTTAATCCATTCAGAAAACATCTATTGATGTACCAAGTACTTTTTGCAAGCAACTATTTGTGATGATCTCTGTAGGATAGGACAGGGGCTGGGGATTTAGCTCAGTGGTTAGAGTCTTGCCTCAAAAGTACAAGGCCCTGAGTTCGATCCCCAGCACCAAAAAAAAAAAAAAAAAAGATAGGACAAAGAGAGAAAGTCAATTCTGAGTTATAGTTGCTCACGGCCTGATTTTATCAAGAGGAATTTCGCAGAGAAAAAAAATCTCACTGATAAGTGAATGAGTTTTTTCTCCTAAATTCAGAGCCCTGCTTTAGACTCCAAACTTCACAGCTGGGCTCAGCTAATCCCACAGCATAGCTGATTAGTAACTTCTAGCAAAAATACACGGTACAGGAAAGATTCTGCCAAAGGAATTAGTTGAATCCTTTTTGAATCGGTTGCCACAATACTTTTAGTTTTTATGCCAGCTTCTTAGGTATAATTCCTCAAAATGAGTCCACATTCAAAATGCATCCACATTCAAAATGTTGCCAGTCCTATTTTCGAGAGTACTTTCTGCTATCCTAAATCTAGAGACTCTTTAGTTCCTTAATAGACCAGCGAAGCAATCTGCTGCTCTGAATGCCAACATCCATTTTTCCTTCCCTCTCCAGTCATAATAAAGCCCCATTTCAGCTGAACACATTGTTGATCTCAAATAAAAGACTATTTTCCCAGGTTCCCTTGTAACATGGAGTGCTCAAGTGACTAAGACGTGGCCAAAGGCGTGCATATTACTTTCCCATTGCTGCTTCAACACATTGTCACAAACTGAGTGACTGAAAACAATGCGGATGTATCAAATATTTCTAGAGGCCAGAAGTCTAAGTTCATCTCCTGGCCCTTCCCCTTGTCTGCAAAACCGGCAGCTCTCTAGAGGATTTTTCTCTCTCCCTCCTCCCTTTTCCGCTCTGTCCTCACATGCACTTCTCTCTCTGACTCGCTTTCGTCCCTCTCGTAAGGCCCCTTGTGATTACACTGGGTCTGCCTGGACAATCCCTCCCTCGACTCTGTCACATCTTCAAAATCCCTTTTTCTCTGTAAAGTAATATACAGGCAATTCCAGGAGTATGAATAAGATACGGGCATCTTTGGGAGCCATTATTCCATCTATCACAGCATACAAGTAGAATATAGTACTTTCAGGGAATACGCTTTAAAGCATAGACTCCTGATGACCTCATGGAGCCATCTCCCAACATCTTCTTCTTAAACATCTACCTTGTTTAAGCCACTGTTATTTTGTTTCTGTTTTTCTGGAATGTGCAGCTGGACTTAATCTTATCCCCTTAAAATGATACATGCCTCTCTTCTTAATTAATAAACTTTAAATTTGTGTCTCTTAATATACTGTTCTGCTTATTGAACACATAGACAGCCAGCATGGACATGACAACTGCAGAGAAAATGTTTTCCAAAAGCAGACAGCGTTTTTGTTTTTGTTTTTTTTAATCATGAATTGATCAGCCACTAGCCTTTAGTTCTGACTGCAGGTGAGCTGTAGGCCTCAGCACGAACCTGGACGTTCATGTTCTCTCGGAGTTTCCACCGTACTCCACCACAACGCTCCCGGGAGAACAAGGTGGGCAGGAGTGAGGAACCGACATACCAAGTTCTCATCTTGATTAGTTTATCGTTTTTATCGTTTTAAATGTGTATGAGCCCATTTTTGCAGTATATACTGATTACTTTCGTCATGAGGAATTGGTACATGTGCATAACACATCTCAAATCTTTTCACGTCCCCTGACCCTCCTGACTCTCCCCCTCACTCCATCTCTTGGTCCCCTTCCTATTGCCAAAAGATCTGTCCTGATTAGTTTAAAACAGGGCTGTGGGTTGGCTCCCGTGCTTTAATTGGCATATAATTAATCTATAATAGCAAAGAGCAAGACAGCTTTCCACAGTGAAGGTCTGGCCCATCTCTCCTGATGCCGAAGTGGCCCTAAGAAGAAAGCAGACCTATCAAAGCCAAAGTCTGTAACCAAAAGCAGCATATTTATTTGCAACACCAAAATGCACATCACTGATTTTGGATGGCATTCTTTATATATTCATGATGTTTATTAGGAATCTGTGATGTGGGCTCCAGAGAGAAGTGGCCTGAGAAAAGGCTCCTTGTCTTTAGTGACCTTCCAGCACTGGTGGAGAGACAGGCCAAGACATGCATGCAACAGACCGTATGGTTTTGTTTCACTTTAACATGGTCAATGAGATTCTGTAATCACTAACACCACTGTCTCTCCCCAGGATTTCTTCATTTAATTCTTGCTCCTTAGCTATTTGGATTTTGTTGTGTTCTTTTTTACTGGTTTTAGCAGTTTGTTTTTTTATTCTTTTTTGTGGCACTGGGGCTTGAACACAGGGCCTTTGCATCCCACACCTCCAGCCCTTTTTTATTTTTAATTTCACTAAGTCACTAAGTCACTAAGTTGTCCAGGCTGGGCTTGAACTTGCAATCCTCCTGCCTCAGCCTCCCAGAATCCTGGGATTATAGTAGTGAACCACCACTACTATAATCCAGGAGGGCCCGGCAGATGGCTTCATTGCTTGAGCTCAGATAGCAATTCTTTTAATTGCTGCTTCAACTCTAGTCCAGTAAGCTGCACCTTGAGCAGGGGTGATGACGAGAAAATGGAGCCTGGAAGAAACTTTTGATGAGTTTTATAGTCCTTCTGTCCTTTCCTTTGTTATAGGGTTTCCCCCATTTTCCCCACGTGGTCTCTGAACAAAAGCCATTTTCTCTTGGGCTGAAGTTGATGGGTGTGAGAGGAGAACAGCACATTAGAAAGATGCCTGGCTCTGATGGCATTTCGCCCTGTTTTCTGAATCTGAGCCTTGAAGTCATGTCTCTGGTCACATGACTGTCTGCTGAGAAGCAGGGTCCACACCACGATGCTGGGCCACAGGCCAACTCCCAAGTTACACAAGATGCCAGGTAGTCTGCTGTGATTTAATGACAGAAAACAGTTTAACCTGCTGTAAGTCAGAAGAAAACACAAAATCTTTAGCTGTCTGGTTGGCGTGATCATCGGGCTAAGCGCTCAGATACTGTCAACGGAAGTAAGTGCCTTAATCGAGACAGGAGAGGGAAAGGGGGGTGGAGACACAGGTGGGTTCCAGGAGGGCCCGGCAGATGGCTCCATTGCTTGAGCTCATTTTTCTTGCTTTCGCCTCAGAGAGGAGATCGTAGGTTAAGCCACAAAAGTGTGGTGGTGCTTTGAGGTGCGGGAAGGTCTTCCAGATTGAGAAGGAACGGGCTGGGGGCTCCCCACCAGCTGTGCTGCTTACAAGCCATGGCTTCACCCTGATGCCCCTCTCCTTTCTTTCTGCATTTTCTCCAAAGGTGACCTCATCCGGCCTCAGGGCTTGAGTGCGGCAGATCTGTTGCCCCACACCAGTGACTCCCAGTTAGCCTCCCCAGCCTGTCTTCTCCCTGCAGATCCCAGACTTACATGGCCAACAGCCAACTGCTCATCTCCACCTGAAGGACTATTGTCAATCTCAGCCAGGACATGGCCCACCATGGAGCCCAGGTTTCCTCCAAGCCATGTGCCCATCTCAGTTAGTTTAAACTCCCCCTGACTTTATTAGATAAGCTAGGAACCCAAGTCAACCTGGAATCTTCTGTCTCTTACACGCCAAGCCTCCTCCATCAGGGAGGACAGCATCCTCCAAGGCAGCCCCAAGCCCACTTGCTTCTCTCAGTCTTACTGCCACCAAGCCAAGCCAGCAATGATTCCTCTAACCCACAAGAGTCAGCTCCCAGCTGGTCTCCCACTTCTTTCCTGTTCTTCCATGATCCATTCTCTACTCAGCAGCCAAAGTGATCCTTCAAAAATATAAACAAGATTCACCCGCTGGAAACCCTCCAGCGTCTCCTGCTGCCCTTTGAAATCCAAACCCTCAGCGGGCATGCGCCCTCCCTCTCCAGCCCCACATTGCCCAGCCTGTCTCCTGCTCTCCGGAGGCATCAAGCTTGCTCCTGACTTGGGGCTTTAGCATGGTCATCCCTCCCACAGGGATGCTCTTCCTCCACATATACCCACCAATGAATGCATCCTTCCTGGCTCTCGGGACTTGGTGTAAATGTCATCTCGCTCACTGTCGCATGTTAGACCCCCCCAGGCCCCTCTCTCCCATCACTCCATCCCAGCTTCATGGTTGCACTCACCTTCTTATCTTTGTGTGGCTTACATGTTTGCTGTCTGACTCCTCCATCAACATGTAAACTCAGAGAGGGCAGGGACTGCATCTGTCTCTTTCGCCACTTTAGCACAGTGAACGATATTGAGCATAGCATGAGTTTGATACATGTTTTATTGAATGACTAGAAGAACTAAACCATTAAGAAATAAACCACTGGGTATCCCAGTCCTTGGTGTCCTTAGCTGTAAGATGGGAACCTCTCATCAGGGTCGATATAAGGAAAGTCTTTTGGGGCTCTTGGTCTTCTTATAAATGAACAGTGACTATCTGGTGGTTGCCGGGACATCAGAGCATGCTTTGCAGAAGCAGAGTGGGTTAAATAGTGAAACGCACCTGAGCAACATTTTATGCCCCAGCCTGGATAGTGAATGCCTTCTCTCCTCTTCAGCGTGCTGAACTCTCTCCATTCATCCCTCCACAGCATCACTCTGCCCTCCTTGCCCGATGGGTGGCACCAGCAGATCAGAGGACAAGAGGGAGACATCCCATACTTATTCCTTGGTGCACCTGAGTCTGATAGTGATTAGGTCCTGCTGAAAGTCGTGGCTCTTGTCTGCATTCTCTAGGTTCCTATAGCTGCCCCCTCTTGCTGCCCTGTCATACCTAATGCTAGGAATTTCCTCTACCTATTGCTCTCCTGCAGGCTGCTCTGCCCACCACACCTGGCCCACAGTCCCTCAGGCCTCTTCCCAGTTGTGGTGTTTGGGGCCCTGCTGGCCTCACCTGACGATGCTTTCTACAATAATGTGCCTGTTTGTGGCGGAGGTACTCTTTTCTTTCTGTTCTCATCTGACCTCCCAACCTCCTGCCCCTCAGCTCCAGAACCACCCCTTAAAGAATGCGTTTCAGCATCTTGAAGTGGGTGCATTCTGCTCAAGGGATTTCTTTGTTCCGGCTCTCCCCGGGTGACTCTTTCTCCTACCCACATCACTGCGAGCAGCTGGTCTAGATCACGCTCCCAGCAGATGAACTCAGAGCAGCTGAGTGACTGAGTGATGCTGAGATTTGACCTGTGCTTCTAGATTTCTAGCAGATAAAAGTCTTTCCTCAGACTTTGCTCTTAGACTGTGCTGTTTTTTGTCATTTCTCAGGAGTTTAGGAATGAGGCCATATCACAGGAGTAATTAGGTATGTGTGAGTGTTGAGTCTCATGTGCATGTATGTGGTGTGCATTAGTGTGAGCGTGCATGCAAGTGAGTGGGGTGTGTGCTGCATCTGTGTGTCTGTGTGCATGAGTGGCTATGAATGTGTATGTGTGGCATGTGTGAGTTGAGTGTGTTGAGTCTGTGCCAGGCTGTGGATGTGAATTGTGAGTTGGGTGTACGTTCCATCTGTATATAGGTGCATGTAGTGTGTGTCAGTGTACCTGCTGCATGCATGAATTGGGTGTGGGTTGCATTTGTGCACATGCTTGGGTATGGGGGAGTGGTAAAGTGGGCATGAGCATTCCATCTGTGATAATAAGAGATGGGCAACATCATATACAGACATCGAGGAGTGTGGCTGGGGAAGACACTGTGTCTCTCAGAGGGGTGACAGAGTGCCAGAGTGGGAGGCTAAGGAAGTGAAGGGGAAGAAGCCAGGCCCTGCAGGCCTCAGAGGCCTTGCCTCCCTCCCCTCAAGGCTCGATTTTCCCCATGGGTAGCGTGCTGCCAATCGGGGCCTGGCTTGCAGAACCCGGAAGAGATCAGGTGGAGGCCTGACTTGTACACTAGCTCCCTCTGTCTCAGATGGTTGGCTTCACTTTTCTCTCAAGCACCCCAAATCCAGGCCTAGATCCCATATCCACATGCCCAAAGAAGAAGCAGAATTAGGGATCTAGGGAAGAAGGAGAGGGACAGGGAAGACGCAAGGTGGCTTGGCCACCGCCAGACCCCAGGGGTAGTATGCTGGCTTCTCATTCACAACCAGGCCCTGACCACCATCCTATCGCTGCCTGTGACCTGGGCCCCTGCCGGGCCTCACCAAGGTCAGAACATCCTGGCCATTGATGGGCTGCTGCCACTCCACCACCACCACTCAGTCTGTAGTCATCAATACCTCTCTCCTTCAGCCTGCCAAGCTCTCCGTCCCCAGCACTCAGGCTGTCTGTCCTTCCTTGCAGAGCCAGTGGAGAGGAGGCTGGTGAGAGGACGGGTGGCAGACCCCAGAGCAGCCCAAAGCATGGAAGCAATGGGTGGCATCTTCTGCACACCCAGCTCTTCTGGCTTGGAGGCCTCACTGAAGGCAGCTGGGCAGGGATCTAGGACCAGCAGCAGAGGGGTAGGGACTGCCAAGAGGCACTGCCGAGGCCCCAGCTCCCAGTCCCAGACCCAGCAGCATATCAGCCCACGGGCAGAGACTGCAGGGAGTTAACTTGCCACCACGCTGGAGTTGGGAGCTAAGATGGAGGGAAAGGCTGCATCCTGATGCTGGGGAAATAGGAGATTGTCTCTCAATAGCACCAAGTAATTCTCCTCTAACTCTTAAACTCACATCTCTTTCTACTCCACCCATGAGCTTCCACCATGGTATCTGGTATTAGGCTTTGCACACAGGTAATGCCAGAGTATTCTGATGACTTTGCCTCCCTGGACTCTTTTCCCCTTTGTGGGCAGTGGCCCTTTAACCCACCTCAACCTGGATATAAATGTGAGATGTCACATTATCCCATTAGTGTGCCATCCTGCAGGCTGCTTTCTTGGTACTACACCCAATACTTCCCTGCCCAATGATTTGTTGCCATTTCCTATTGATCCTAAGTGTGTCCTTCTCTGTGTCCTGTCTAGACACTGGGTCAACTGAAACCATTATGTATTTCCCTGTCTTTGGTCTTGTAGCCTCCCACAAAAACTGCCGTGATAGCCCTTGTGACATTCCAGGGCACCCATCTGTTTAGGACAGAGCCCTCACTTAATCACCACTGCAGGTAAATGAATGAAAATGTTCAAGTCAGTCATGGTAGTCATGTTAACAATGATGAAATTGATATTTACTTACTATTTGCTATACGCCATGAAAATAACAAGACTCAGCCTTTTATAGGTATTGTCTTGGTTACTTTTCTCATTGCTGAGACAAAATACCCAACATCCAAAGTTAAAGGAGGAAAGGTTTATGTCAGCTCAGTTTGTAGAGGTTTCAGCCCATGGTCGACTGGCTCCAAGGTAGAGCGACTTGGCAGAGGGCCATCACAGCAGAGAAACAGTCCATGGCAAGCAGGCAGGAGGCAGCAAAGCAGCAAACAGCAGCACCACTGTAGAAGGAGCAGCCTCTCCTTTTATCCACTCCAGGCTACCTACCTTTTGGGTGATGCCACTTACACCCAGGGTGGGGTGCCCTAGATCCTAGCATCATACCCTCAATCCACATTCACACATCCTAATCCAGCCATCTTCAAAACTCCCCACCTATGACAGCATGAGGCTTTGGGAGGACATCTAAATACAAGCCACAACGGTATTATCCCTATGTCTACCCCCCCCCCCGACTGAGTCTCTACTGTGTCTCATAGACACTGAAGCTTGAAAAGGGCAAGACATGTCCCCAGGGTCATGGAGCCAGTGGAAGGACAACCTAGATTTTCCTCCAGGCTCCTCATGTGGGACAAGGACAGCCAAGGTTTTGGCTGTAGCTTGGATAGAGAAAGAAAGATCTTAAGATCTTTCTAATGCTTTGCCTTAAGAACTGAAAGTTGATCTGGAAGTAGATCCTATGCTGATGGAGAAGACGCTACCTGACTTTGAAAGGCTTGTCTATTTGAAGGAAACGGAGAAGTTTTAGAGAGCCAAGCCTGAGCAATCTTTGAACTGTCCTAGTCAGGATAGGTTTGGGGTGCAGAAGAAAAAAGACTAGAGTCTAAATTATAAATTGAAATCTCTATCCAGAAGATCACATCTAACACAGAATTTGGGCAGAGGGAGAAGTGTGTATCAGTAGTAAGTGGAAAAAGAAGAAGGGCATTATGGTTTAGAAATATCCTCCCAAGACACACATGCAAAAGGCTTGAGTGTCAGCCTGTGGTGGTACTCAGAGGTGATAGAGCCTTTAAGAGTTGGGGCTAGTGGAAGGAAGCTAGGTTACTGGGGCCTTGAAGAAGACGTTGGGCCTCCTGCCCTTTCTTTCTCTTTGCTTCCCAACTGCCATGAGGTGAGCAACTTTGCTCCAACACACACTGCCACCAGGATATACAATGGTACCTTGGTTCGCAAACACTTTTGTTTGCAAACAATTTGATTTTCAAATGGAAGCATTTGGCAAAATTTTGTTTTTGTTTGCAAACTCTGTATCAGGTGACAAACATGACTGCAGCCATCTTTCCCACGCAAACACAAATATGGCCATTTTTTCCAAAATTGCAAAACAAATTAAGTTCATGAGCCAAGGTACTGCTTCTCTACAGGCCCCAAAACAAGGGAACCAACCAACCATGGACTGACACCTCTGAAATCATGAACCAAAATAAATCTTTTCTCCTTATAGTTGTTTGTTTCAGGTATTTTGTCACAGCAGCAGAAAGCCAACTAACACAGAAGATAAGTAGCCACTAGGAACCACTCTAAGCATCTTTACTTACATTTCCTCATTTCAGCCCATACATAACAGAATCTGAGGCAGACACCATGACTGGCCTATTTTGCAGATGGGTAAACTGGGGCTCTGAGTACAACACCAGTAAAATCTTTGCCCAAGAATTTATGTGTTCCAGACTGTGATTGTTCACACCCTGCAGTGCACACCTCTTCATTCCAAGGTGGTGGCAGACTTCAGGGGCCTTTGCAGGCTTTGAGCCTTAGAGATCTGTAAAACTGATCAGTCACAATACTCTAATAGTGTGATTGAGCCAATCACATTCCACTGAGCAACTGCAGCCTACAGGCTGATGTGTAAAAACTCATGGCTATTCTCTCTTGTACCCTTTGAAGAAAGCCTCACTACCTCTCCCAGATTAATTTAAATATACAACGTCCATGAACAACTTTTCAGATTCAAATCTGCATAAATGAGGTGACTATTGACAACACAAGAAGGCAATAAAACCCCAGCCAACAGCCACCAGGTCCCTTCCAGTCTCCCGGAAATGCTCAGCAGCCCTGAGAAGATTACCAGTGCTTTCCAATGGGGGTGACTGGCACCTGGCATTAGACCACTTCTGTCCCAAAGCTGTGGCTCTGCTCGTTTTCCCCGTCTTTTGGTGGAAGGCAGTCGGCGGCAGCAGCTACCCTCAGGGACAGAAGCTATGCCCACAGTGACCACGAGCCTCCATTTCCCTGTCTGGAGGCCTAATCAATGTGGCCACATCCAGGCTTCTCTTTAATAAGCTGATCGTGGAGCTAAATCCCACACGCTCTCTGCCTCACCCCGCTCGCTTTTGATTGACAAAACTAATCTCTCCTCCACCCCCACGTCTGCCGTTGCCTGCATCCTCTTGCAAATCATGTACTCAGCTGCTGACAATTAGATATAAGACTTGGGATTCAGGCGCAGGAAGGTTATGGGGTTATGAATCAATCGTGGGGGCTCGGGTGAGATAGCAGAGGAGGGGAGCTCACCGCACGCACCAGCACGGCCTCAAAGCCTCCAGGTTGATTTATGAGTTGGTAATAACCTCGCCGGGTCTTCGGCCCCTATTATTTTTCATAATGCACAGGGAAGCTTTAAATTTCAGAGAATGAGGAGGGCGGGGCCGGGGAGACCGCGGGCCCAGGGTCCCCTTAGCTGACGTGTTTCCTGCCGTGTGAGAGGAGGGTCGCTGAGGGGTGCCGTTGTCACGTGCCTGCAGAAACCAGCAAGCAGCTTCACGGGACCCCAGGGAGGTGGCCCTGGCAGACCCTGGCTTAGTGCTGCATATGGCAGGAGGCTTGGGTCTCGCTGGCTCCAAAATCATAATCACTGCGTCTGGATTTAATTCCTCCAACCTGTTCAAAACCCAATCGGAATGACTCAGAGGCATTCGTAGTAGGAAAAGGAAAACGGAACCCTGGATCAAAGTCAGAGCAAAGCAGCATTTACCTGCAGTCCCCACGTCAGCCTAACAGAGGGGCTGGTGTCTTCCAGTCCATGGGGAGAAGCTCGAAGACTTCCCTTTCTTTCTCCACCTTTCCCTTCACTGTCCTCTTCTGGGTGCCAGCCAGTGTTCACTAAGGAAAAGGAGAAGGTTTTGAATTGCTAGTTACCACTCTTAAGTGCTAATTTGTTGAGATTCATTTTTTATAACAAAATACGTCATTTTATTTTTAACAGGATGTGACATTTGACAGGAAACAACGTCAATGGATTTTTTTAAAAACCCTAAACTTTTCATCTAAAGCAGTGTTTGTCAAATGCCCAGCTCAGATGTCTGGTGTTGATTTGGGATCAAATCTTTATAAGGATGAATATATATTATATTCAAATTCAGCTATTGAGAGATAAGCATTTATTCAACCCCAGTGCCAGTGTTTGCTCCATGCCAGAGACAGAATAGTGCTATAGAGTCCCTGTCCCTCAGAGCAGTCACTGGGGGTTGTTAAGCGTTAGATTCTATGCTGCCAAAAATTCATATGCTGAAGTGCTGTTCCACAGATCTCAGAATGTGGCCTTTTTGGGAAATACAGTCGTTGCAGATGTGGTAAGTTAAGATGAGCCAGTTAGAGCAGATCTTAACCCAAGGTGCCCAGTATCCTTACAAAAAGGGGAAACAGACAAAGAGATGGACATGCAGGTGGGATGCTGTTTGGAGACAGAGGCAGAGATCAGGGCGATGCTTCCATGTGCTAAGGGCCCCACATTCTGCTAAGAGACCCTCAAAAGTAGAGGCAAGGCATGGGCCTGACTGTTGCTCACAGGCCTCAGAAGGAATCGACACTGCTGGCATCTCAATCTCCAACCTCCAGCCTGCAGAACTGTGAGAAAGGAAATTTCTGTTGTATGAGCCACCCACTTTGTGGTACTTTGTTATTGCAGTCCTAGCAAACTAAGACAGAAGGGGAGGTGGACAGTGATCAAATAATTACATGTGGTTGATTCCAAACTGGGGTAAGTGCTCTGGAAGGAAAGAGCCTCATCTGTGCTAGTAGAAACGGAACCTGTGCTTGGCCAGGGTTTGAGAGCAACGAAGGCTTTCTTAGGAAGTTAGACCTGAAGGCTGCACAAGAGTCAGGTAGTGGTAAAGTTGGGGGGGGTGTTCCTGGCCCAGGGAATTGTGCATGCAAAGGCCCTGTGGTAGGATAGAACATCATGCACTGTGGGAATGGGAAGGGAATCCACATGAGAAGAGGAAATGGGGATGGAGATGAGGGTATTTGGATGGCCAAGGACCAGAATACCCAAACCCAGAACAATGCTCACGCCACCATGGAACTGAACTATGCCAGAGTGAGGGGACCTGTTCTCTTTCTGCCTTCATGTCCTGGGAAATGTGTGTTCAGCGGAGCAGGGTCAGAAAAGCCAACGGACAGGAACCCCAGTCTCTCAGTGAGGTCTCACTGTACTCCTAAAGTTTGCCTCTTGCAATTCCCTCCTTTGTTTCTCTTTCTGTCTAACAAGATTTCCATCTACAGATCCTTTCCTAAAAGTATAAGAAGGCAGCGTGAGATACTCTGAGGCCTACAATGAACTCTTGTGGATAACACTGGAGTTCAAACCCGCTGATGTTTCTCCCAGCTGTACAGATAATTTGCTCAGACACCTAGCTCCAATATGAGGTCTCTGAATCCCACTCTGCTCAGAGTGTGTAAATGCTTCTCCTGTGCCAGATCCTGCACTGACGTTGCAATACAGTGATTTATTTAATCCTCGCAGCCTCTGTGGGAGGTCACATTACCAATGTCCTCTGTTCCTGTGAGGAAGGGAAGGCACAGAGCAGACAGAGAACCTGTGAATAAACGGTATTTCAGCAGAACCATCAGCCAGGATTTGTGAAGAGGATTTTGTGTGTATACACGATCTTGTTGAGTTTTTTTGGTTTTGTTTTTTTCCCAATAAGTAGGTGGAATTTTCCCAACTGACGTGAAGAAATAGAGGTTGGGGTGGGTGGTGGTTTAAAGACCTTGCCAGGGTCCCACAGTTTATAAGTGACAAACCAAGAGTCACACTCATGTCTGTCCGACTGTGTCTTCTTGCTTCATATGATTGGCGAGTTAGCATTTTAAAAGTCTACCAAGCTTCCCTTGGAGCCCACTTCCCAAACGATGCAACTCAGATATGACCCTAAACTCATCATACCACTTCACCCTCCAGGCTTTCCCTCCTACTGCCAGCTAGTTGTGATGCCCATTCTCCAAAGCCTGGTTTAACATTTCCCCTTAAATTAAGCTTTTTCTGCTAGCTGATTGTCACATCTCAAATGTTTCTTAAACTAAGGCACAAAAGAAAGTCTAAAACTGTACAAGCAGCTCCACTTAGAATATACTCTATTCACTTGCTCTATGGAGATAATAGTAACCTATTCATGTCATAGAATTATTATAATAGGATTATTCCAAAGCCTGGAGTATAGAAAGTGCTCAATAAATTATTAGTTCAATAGCTAAGAATGGTAGCGACTATTACGAAATTAATGCCTGTGCTTCAGAAAAAAATGAGTGTAAACTATCAGTTTTCTAAATATTTTTCTTGTGTATTGCTAGGAAGTTTATTCAGAGATAAGAGAAGCAGCATGGTAGCGTGGAAATGGTACTTGGCTTGAGAATGCCTGGTATTAGTATATGGCCGTGGGACTCTCTGGACCTTATCTTTTAGCTGGATGTGATAATGCTTGTATCTTCCGTAGTCATTATCAGGATGCTATATGATAATAAGGTCAAGTGCCCAGCTCCGGTCCAGGACAGAGCAGCCTTTCAGGAAATGTCACTCTTTCTTCGTAAGCATTGACCTGCATGTGACACCCATGTGATGAGTGGCATGAAGCCGCCCTCTTCACTCTGAGGTGTATCCGATGGTGGATGGCATCATGACCTGGGCTGAAAGTAGAGTGCCACAGGAATGGCAGAAGCCAGCGTATCTTTCCCTGGACTCGAGAAACATTTACCTCCAAGGAAATGATAAGGACCGATAATTAACTTTTCAATTGCTTCAGTCGTCAGTACTATGATACACATACTCTGCCATGTTTCCAGTAACTTGAAACTTGCCGACGATTGCAATCAGACTTTTACCAACTCTGAGTAATCAGACTGATTTGGACTCAGATCGATGCTTTGGAAAGAATGGGGAGAATGCTTCACAGTCGCGTCTCCCTGGGTTCTGGTTAGTGGCAGGAAGCTACCGCTGTCAAATGCCAAGTTTTTGGAGAAGCTTCAACACCTGAAGACAAAACCCAGAGTTATATAATAAGGTGCTTCTCCAAATCAAAACAAAATTCCCTTAAATATTGGAAGACCTTGCCGATTCACTCTAATCGAATTTGTATTGATCTTATTAATACTATGCGATAACTCATCAGAAGGAGATTATTGAATTGTCTGTAGCCAAGTAAGGAAGTGACACAACACAAGGAAGTGGTGCACGTGGCCACTCGTGGTCCAGGACTGTGTGTAAACAGCCCTGTTAGAGCGTACAGAAGTCAGCTCAGAGGCTGTGGGGACAGCAATGGCCAGAGAGATTCAGCAGCTTGAGGCCCATGATGGAGCATCATGATCAAGAGGAAAAAGCGTGGAGAATCCTGCCCTTACATCTCTCTGCACTCTCCCCAAGGAGCAGAAAAGGACCAGGGCCTGAGGACAGGGGAGGTCGTTCAGTCCCCATGCCCTCTCCACTTTGGTCTCAGAAACCCAATCTTCCCTCCTGCTCTTTAAAATAAAAACTGGTTTCCCCAGTACAAAGTGTCATACTAATGTTCCATGAACTTTGAATACTACCAAAAGGTACAGAACAGAAATTTCTCTTAATTTGATTCCTCTCCTCTGCCCAGGATAAAGTGAACAATTTAAATATATTTCCAAAATTTTTCTTCGTCATCTCTGTATATATTTATGCATACATAATTAATAGGATACTATTTCTTCTGTTGTGAGAATGTCATTTTAAAATATACACCATTCTTAATATGCTTTTCCACCTATTTTAGATGTTCAATAAATATTTATTGCAGGAATGAGTCATAATTTATAATTCAGTTCCTTGTTAGAAGACTTTTGGGCTGTTCCCAAATAGCTGTTCAACAAACATAATTATATATAAAAGATATGATTGACATACATACCCATAACACATATAGAAACACAGACATAACTGCATATAATAAATAAATATATATAATATGTATTATATATACTAGTAAAACATACATGCAGAGTAGAGGCGGTCAGGGCACTTTCTGATGTATTTCATGCACATCCCTGTAATATACGTTAATAAATTAGCCTCAGAAAGACAATTTTCAGACAAGAGTTTTGGGACCTTTGGGAATAAAGCATGGCCCTCCTGCCGTTGTTATGGATTTACAGTATTACACATTGTCTTTAAGTCCTCAGCAATGTAGATCAACCTAGATGTGATCCAGAATTCAGCAATACTAACAAAGGGCAACAATTAATTTTAGAAAGAAAAGACACTGCTTCAAATTCTTTTTAGAACAAGGAGGAAAGAAGGATTGGACTTCGTGAAGAGCGGGAAGAAGTGGGAAAAAAGGAAAAAGAAATAGAAAATGCTTTCTCCTGCTGGCGATTTGGACCCTTCTTGCCTGATTCTATGGTGTAGGAATTGCACACCATTTAAAGGCCATAACAGTTTGACACATTTACCTTCCTTAATTCCTCCTAGAGCTAAGCACACAATGGTTTGCTTCCTGCACAGGCCTGGAGGTTTGGCCACTTCCAAGGAAGCCCGAAATACCCCACCCCTGTGAGAATGTCCTCCTGTCCCTACACACTGTCTGTTGGGTTTGTTGAAGTCCACCGAATGGTACCCACTGCTTGTAAGGGACGGCAGCAGAGTGGATACGACTGTAGATTGGGAAAGATGACCCACGACAGCCTCCCCTAGGCCTGAGGACAGTCACAGCAGTCCTCTGTTGAGACAGCGACTGTCATGGTTTCTGTATCGGGACACGAACCCAACTCCTCACGGTGCTAGGGAGAAAAGGAAAGAGGCTTTTGTAACTATCTTGACAAAAAAGAAAAACTACTTAAATGTGATCATTTAGCTGTGTGAATTCAGACTCAGGCCCGGCAGCCTGCAGAGAACAATCAGGCCAGGGACCGAGTGTGGAAAGCCAAAAGCGGGTAGAAACCCAGACAGTGGTGCTGGAGACTGGGGCTGGGGCGAAGGGGGAGAGGAAATGATAGTGGGGAAGGAGTTTCAATGTGAATGAATACTAATTAGTGACATGGATATTAATGATGACAGTAATTAACAGGGGAGAGGAAGGGCTGTCATTGTCCCAGGGTGAGTAATCAATCTTGGCAGGTGATAAATAATGGTTGGGCAAGCTCAGCAGAAAGATAATCCGCCAGCCCTGGGGAGAGCTGGAGAGATGCTGGAAACCTCGCAGTTTCCAGGCAACCCACAAAAAAGAACTATTTTTCTTTTGAGGGAAAAACAGGTTAAAGTCTCTCTCCCACCCCCAACTTGGGATTACAGTTCTTATTGGATATCTGTTTTGTTCTCCATTTCCTAGGACAAATGTTGAACTTGTGTAACTGGAGGGAATGAACACATACACACACAGCTTCTCTCTCTCTCTCTCTCTCTCTCTCTCTCTCTCTCTCTGAGAATGTGAATGAATGCGAGTGTTTTTGATCCAAGGTTTAGCTCACAGATGTCAACCAGCAAGAGCAGAGCAGGGAGATGCTAACAGGCCTGCTTTTGAGGTTGAAGGCAGATGATGGTAAGGCCCTGTCTGTGGAGGCTGGTACTGCAGGGAGTCCAGAGAGAGTGGGCTGAGGTCTGAGCAGCCATGCTGGGTAGGATTACAGCCCACAGAGCCAGACAGAAACAAAATGTCTAGCCTACTCAGCCTGCATTGGCCCTACTTCTGGCCAACAAAGTTCTGAGAAATTTGATTTCTGAGAAGACAGCACTGTACTTTAAATGCCTCTGCCGGCTCTCCAGTGGGCTACCTGGAAAGGCAGCCTAGGGAGCGACTAGCAGACTCTCCCCCTCACATTGAAACTTCAGACTCACAGTAGGGCTCAGATAGCTGAAAATGTCACCTCTTTCAGGCTGTTCTCCATCAAATATTCTGCCCAAGGTGGCAAAGTACTTCGGTGGTCTGCACTGGTGTGACGTGGCATCTTGGGTGATGAAAGTGGACCGAGCAGACATTCAGAACCTTCTAGAAAGTTGTACTCTTCCATTCCCTCGTGAGCTGTGCTGCTATTCAAACATGGGCTCCAGGTGCTGTGTTTTCAAAGGGAGGCAAACACAAGGCAGCATGTACGGAGAACTGTGACCAAAATGGCGATGAACTTCAGGCCATGTCACGTGAAGAAATAGCTGATGCTATCCAGGCACATCTCATCCGAGGTTGTGTGCTGGCGAAATTAGGATTCTCTTAGGTAAAAATGTTTCTTCTGCCCACAAGGATTAAACACCCATGAGGTCTTTAGTTGAAACTGCTTTGTCATTGCAGGTGCTGACATTGTGCAGTGGCTTATGAAGAACCTTTCGATCGAAGACCCAGGTACTTGACTCTGCCTTTACCTCCCCTGATATCAGTCCACATCCTACAGTCAACTTCCAAACTTCATTCTCCTACCGCCCTGAGAACCCAGCCGACCAATGTGAATTCCAAGTTGCTAGAATCACTCTATTTACAAATAAAATTGATTTACTTTCTCCACTGAATATCTATCTTCAAATTTAAATCACCCTTGGAGGAAATGAGCCACTATTTAGAATGCCAAAGAGCTCAATACAATAGCATGTGAAATGAGATGAATTCTCGTTAGCCGCAGCAATTAAAGATAAGTTGTAGCACTGTCACTGAGCAGCCTTCTAGAGCCAGCTCTTCAAATTAGATTGCCAGATTCACAATTAAGATGTTTAATTATTTGCTAAGACTCCTGTTTTCTGCTTCTGCGAGAAGTGAAGGAATGATGGTTTTTTCAATTCTAATTGTGGATTTCAATTAGGAAAACCCTACCAGAGAAACAACAGCAAAACCCTGGCCAATAAGGCAGTTTCAAAATCTATTCTCCAACCAGAAAGTCAGCAAGAAAACTTGTTTTTACAGTATAATTAGGAAATGGGGGAAAGACTTCAGAAAAATGAAAATTCTAGATACATACAGTTAATTGCTCCTATGTTATTAGTTAATACATTTCTAAATTTATCGCATACTACTTTGTCTTGCTTAACTGGATATTCTTGATGCCTGCAAGTCAAACTTATCTTTAGAATCTAGTGTGGATCTGCTCTGATGTCCTTGCAGGACCCTGAGGACAATTAGATTTATTTAATTTAATGGCTCCAACCACCACGCTTTCTGAGGATATTTTTCAAGTGGCCTCCCTTGGGTAGCTCACCTCCAGCTGTGATGCCTTGCTAGGATCCGTATGTCAGCTCAGCCGTCCTTCTATATTAATTCAACATTCTTAGCTGCTGTTGACTATGAAACAGTATAATTTACATATAGTCCAATTAAATATAGTTGCCTAGAGTCTAAACACCAGAAAAGCACGTCCTTTGAGGAAGTGACCCTAATCTTTTCACTACCTTTATTAGTAGCTACTAAGGCATCTAGCAAAAAAAATAAAAAAAGTCTTAATTCTAGTCAAGTTCTTAGCTCACAGGGAAAAATACTCTAAATGCTCATCTTTTCCCTATGTCTTTCCCTTATACAGCTGGACTTCTGATTTTCCACTTGTGAAACCCAGACTGGATAACCACCTACCAGTTTAATTACATTTGTGTGAATCAATGTTTCTTTAGATTAGAATGCTAAATTAAGGAACACCATTCCTTGTGGCCCTCTTTTCCAAAAGCACTCGTTTCTTTCCCCCTTCCAAAAATGATTGTATGTATCATCATCATCATCATCATCATCATCATCATCATCATCATCATCATCGTTATTAGTTTGAGAACCCTAAAGCAGCTAATAGTAGGTGGGAATTCTCTGGCCTATGAATGTAATCATTACAGACTAATAAAAATCAAAATCTTTTAAAGAACAAAGAATAGAAGAAACTTCAATGAAAGACCCTGAATGAAGGACCTATCTGTGAAGGTCTATTATACTCTGACGCCCTTGGGAGGACAACAAGATGTTGGGCCCATCACCTTGGATTTCTGAGAAGTAGCTGAATCGGAGGAAGTAAGAGCAATTCCCCAGCAGAAATGAGCCAAACCAAGTGGTTGGGAAGCCAGGCATATTAACATCCACCCCTCACTCCATTCTCTCTTTCCTTCTGCCAAATTTCTAAATAAAAACATTTTTGATAAAGAGTTGTAGCTCCAGTGTTGGTGGTATGAAAGTCCCCATATTTCCTGGATCTTGTCTTTCCAACCTTGAGAAAGGAGCCGCTGCAGATGATGACACTTCTTCTCTTCCTGGACGCATGAATCTTGAAGTGTACAATCAGCCCTCTGTCTCACTGGTCTGCATCTGCGGACTCTTCCAAAGTTAGAATGAAAATATTCAGGAAAAATCTGCATCCGTTCTGAACACGTACAGACTTTTTCTAGCCATTCCCTAAACAACACCACAGGACAACTATTTGCATAGGATTCACATTATATTAGGCATTATAAGTATTCTATAGAAGATTTAAAGTGTATGAGAGGATGCGCATAGGTTATATACACATACTACACCGTTCTATAAAAAGGACTTGCGCATCCACAGATTTTGGTATCCGTGGGGGGTTCTGGAAAAAGTCCCCCATTGATACTAAGGGACAACTGTGCAGAATTTAAAAAGAAACTGGTCATGGAGAAGCAAGTAATGTAAAAGTCCATTTATCTTAATTCCATCAGTATAAATACACACATACGTTTCTTCCAAAAGGGAATAAATGATTCTTAACAAGCCAAACATTTGGGTCATATTCAAACTCTTGAAAAGTTTACAAGCAAAGCTAAAGCAAATAGCCTTTAAAAATTGTAAATTTACGAAATTAATAAATGGTTAGAGACTCCTTGAGCATGTCAATTTCCATGTCCAAAAATTTGTTTGTAACTAGTAAAAATACTCTGAGATTTCTGCAAGATTCTTACAGAAGGTAGGAGCATTTTTTTCTCTTGTTAGCTTCGCTCAGGATGAACATAGACTCTTAACTATTAGTGTGAATCTATTTGTGGCTGATGCTAAGATAAAGCAACAGGTTCGTTGTGTCAATAATAAGCATTTTCCTCTTAGGTTGGCCTCCCTATGTCCCTACCCACTTCACTGTCCTTTTGTTAACTTCCTGAAAAAGTGAGATTTTATCCTCTGTGTATAAGGGAAAGGAGAAAGGCTGCTGAGACTCTTGTCTTGGGGAGGAACGGAGGGAGGCCTCCTGGTCCCTGCTGGCGATGATGATACAGCATGATGAAACTCAAACTATGAATCAAGGCCACCAGCACTTACTGAGTATTCGCCCTGCCCCAGACAGTGCTAAGCACTGTACGTGAAATATCTCACTTAAATTAAACACAAGTTTATCTATGCCGAAGCCCCTGCTCTTGACCTTGAAGCTAGACCTGACTTTCTCCTGGAAGGTCGTGGAGGATGGGAGGCTGAGTGCTGCGGGATTCTGGGAGCTGGGATCCTGAAGGCCCCGGATGCGTGATGGTCCTTCCCTACTCTGGGCATCTCTCCTCCCCACCCCCGCCGCCAGTAATAATGACACTAACTCTGTCCTTCAGGAATGATGACACTTGACATCTGGCTGCGTTTTGCTCTTATTTAAGCTAAATAACCTGCTTTCTGATTCTTTCTCTCACCCTACAGTTGAAGCAATACACTTGGGAAGCCTTATAGCTGCCCAGGGCTACATCTTTCCAATCTCAGACCATGTGCTCACCATGAAGGATGATGGTACCTTTTATCGTTTCCAGGTAGGCCTGCTGGCTCCTCGTCCTAAAGAACGCTGCTGCTCATTCTCATCTGGTCTCAGACTAGAACTACTTAGGAAAACCAAGAGTACGTAGGGAGCAAGTTTCTCCTTCACCAGCACTGGGAAGGCCAAAAGAATTTCTGTCTGCAACGTTGCTGGGTCCACTTAAACAAGAGTAAAAGGCCCTAATGGAGAGCCTACAATTTGAGGGACACCCTTTGGAGCTGCTATCACAGAATGCCATAAACCAGCCAGTTTATAAACATCAGAATGTATTTCTCCCAGTTCTGGAGATTCCAAGACCAAGACACCAGCAATTTAGTGTCTTCTGTCTGCTCTATCTCATAGATGATGCTTTTAGCTGCATTCTCATACTGTAGAAGGTGCAGGGTCTCTTTCAAGCCTCTTCTACAACAACAGTAATCTCATTTGTGAGGACTCCACCCTCATGATCTAATCACCTCCCAAAGGCCCCCATCTCCTAATACCATTGCCGGGGTGGGGAGGTTGTCAGGATTTCAGCATGTACAGTTGGGGGTGGGGAGACAAACATTCAGGCCAGAGCAGGCACTTTGTGCATATTTCCTTATTTATTGTAAAGAAACTTCTAAAAGTTTGCTCTACTTCCAAAGAGGTAAATTTCACCTATTTTACAGATGGTAAAACTGAGGTGTTCAGAGACTCATGTGGTATTTAAAAAATTGAGGAGACATCCTCAATCTGGTAACACCTTCCTTAACCTTTACTACCTCATGCTGCCTTCCTGGGGTAAAGATTCTATATATTACCTGATCCTTCTCCCAGATCCTGCCCTCCAGGGTTTGGGGAAGAGGGTAAGGGGTGGTACCAAGGTCTAACCAAAAATTTTAGGAGCAGAATTCTTCAGATGAGGTTAAAGGCGAAAAAGGAGGCTGGGCTGTGTACCCAGGAAACTGCCAACCTGATTTCTGCTGTTAGACTTCTCTTGTTTCAGGATAAGACGTTCTCTGTCTCTCTCTCTCTTTCACTTTCTCTCTCTCTCGCTCCATATAAATATACATATATATATATATTTCCGTATTGGAGATTAAGCCCAGGGGCAGAGGGCTTCCCTGACATTTTCGAGGCCCTGGGTTCCATCCCCAACATGACACACACAAAACAAAACCAGGAGAGAGTCAGTATAGTTTCAGGCAGAAAGGGAAGGGGTAGGGCTTGTCCTAAAGGAAACGCCTTGCTGGGTTAAGGGAGACGAGACGTCGCCACTGCGTCCTGGTAACCACATGCACTTTTGCAGGCTCCTTACTTCTGGCCTTCGAACTGCTGGGAACCTGAAAACACTGACTATGGTGAGAACCGGAGCTGCCACCCACGCTCCACACCACTCCAGGGAGTGCAGAGGACAAATGCTTGGCATCGGTGACCAGGGTGCACGGGGAGGAGGGCTCTTTACCCGCCCTGTCTGACATTGTTGACATCTAGTAAACTCTGTTCCACATAATGAAGCAAGGCAGAGCATACAAAAAGATGCAGTTGTTGAAAGCAAAAGGCAAAGGAAAGAAGGTTTTATCAAAGACGATGAGTATGTTCATTCTCTGGGGCCATGGATAACCAGGATACCGTGGCTACACTAAGCCAGAGTGACTTTCCGTTGTCCCTGGGACAGGGTTTCGGGGAAGGCTGGATCGAGAAGCCACCTTCTCCTGGTCCTTCCAGTCTCACCGACTTGTTAAAACTTTCTAAGAACTCATTGGTGATTTTGATGGCTGGAAGTTATTAGAAAAGGGGGACAGACCGGAGAGGGATATACAGATGTTGCCTTGGGTCATAAAAATTAAAAGTGGAAAAAAATAAAAAAATAAATAAAAATTAAAAGTGGAAGAAAGTGGGAGCTGGATAAGCAAGGAGCTATCTGTACCCAGACAGGGACCTGTTAGCCTTTGTCATATATTCTCGGTAGAGGCTGTTTGATATTTTTCTGTGCCAGTTCTCAAAAGAAATTCTACTGCACCTAGGCCTAAAATATAGAACCGGGGCCCAGAAAGGCCATATTTCAGCACCATCACAATTGTCTGAAGTCCCGGTTGATTGCATGCGCCACGAGGGCAGGAACTGGCCCATCCTGCGCACCCTCAAATCCTTCAGCATATGCCATGTGCCAGAGACATAGCCGGTGCTGGGTAGGTACTTCCCAATGGTTCTGGCTCTTGACCGAAGGTGTTTGGCAAACACTCCCTGGAGGCAGTAGAATTTGAACTCAGATCTGAGTGGCTCCAACACCCGTGTCCTCCCATTTTCTGTGCATGATGTTCCTGAAGGCAATAGCAGCAGCACCTGCACCTTTGCATGGTATCCTGGTAGCTGCTGTGGCCGTCTAGCCCATGGCCCTCTCACCGGGGCATGTGAAGAGCCTAAGGAGTCTCTCCAGGTTTTTCACAGGCTTGTTTGCAATAGGGAGTCTGATGCAGTCACTCTGAGTGGGAGAGGTGTGTGGCTGGACAGTGCTCAGGGAGGCTGTTAGGAGACCTGGGGGGAAAGCCACCAGCCCTGCGGCAGGCGTTTTGGAGTGGGGAGCAATCCTGAGATGGAAGACAAGCGGGTTGCTGCACCATGAGACTCTGGGCCTAGAGGCCAACACTCGCACACGAGGCAGGGCCCTGCACAGTCTGCTCAGCCATCCACAGAACTCTCAGAAACTGCCACACCGCAATCGATGTGGTGAGCAGGTCCGCCAAGCATCTGGCTCAGAGCAGGAGCTGCCATTTGGCCACTCATAAAACAAGTGCTTCAGGGACTGGAATACGGCTCACAGTGATCCACCTGCCATTTGAATAATTACAGCTTGCTTCCATGTAGCAGCAGCAAGTGCCCTTGTGAATGTGAAATCCAGCATTTTTCTAGGCCATGGAGAGGATGGGAGGAGGGTGAGGCCAGATACCTGGGCCCAAGATTAAGATATACTTACTCCACCTTACATAGCATACAAAAGGGAAATATTTCCCTTTATTTGCAGATTTTCTTTATTTCATAAGTTTTGGTAAGTAGATGAATGGGGATAGAAACGACTGCTGATTTTGGGCTCCTGTGAAAGCAAAATTATTTTGAATTCTTGTGTCTCAGTATATGGCAAATCAGGTGAAGTCAAGGTGCAGGCTGCGACTTGCCAGTATTTCCAAGGAGGTTTAGTGAGCAAGTCAGTAAGGATTTGCCAAGATAGAACTCAGTATGGTGGGTCCCAAGAGCAACCAGCTGCATAAGCTATGTGATCTCAGCAAGTTACCTGCGTTAGCTTTCTGTTGCTGTGACAAAATATCTGAGAAAGTCAACTTTATTTCAGCTCACAGTTTCAGAGGTTCAGTCCATGGTCATGTGGCTCCATTATTTCTGGTCCTATAGTGAGGCAAAACATCATGACAAGGACCGTGTAATGGAGCAAAGTTGCTTACCTCAGGGCAACCAAGAAGCAGAGAGAGAGGGAGAAAGGGGCTGGGAGCAAGGTACGCCCTTCAAAGGCACACCCCCAATGACCTACTTCCTCTAACTAGGCCCTACCTAAATTTTCCACCACCTGCCAAAACCCCCACCAAGGTATGAATTTATAAATGAATTAACCCATTCACAAGATCAGAGCCCTCAGATCCAGTCATCTCCCAGAGGCCTTGCCCTTGAACTCTGCTGCATTAGGTAGCAAGCCTTCAACACAAGAGCTTTTGGGAGACATTTAAGATCCAAACCGTAACATGACCTTACTTCCCAGAACCCTCATGCTAAAATCAGAGCAAATATATCACTTGTCTCTTAGTGCTGTTTTGTTAGGATTAAGTTTTGGTGTTTTGGTGTGTGGCACCTAGATAGCAAGAGTCAGTATTGTGATGGTGATGGCTGGCATTTCCATTACTAGGGTGGTGATTGTATTAGTACTGTGGCGGCAGTGGTCAGTATTGTTATCAGGATGGTGACTGCTAATTAGTACTGTGGTGGTAGTTGATGTTGTCACTACTAGGGGATGGTATTATCATTTCTAGGACGGTGGTTGCCTTTGTCACTGCAGTGGTGGTTGATGTCATAAGTGTGGTGGTGGTTGATGTCATTATTGTCACTAGGGTAGTGGTTGTATTAGTACTGCGGTGTGGTTGATGTTACTACTGTAGTTATGGTGGTTGTTACTACTATTACCAGGGTAGTAATTGCTATTGCTACTTTGGCAGCATTTGATATGGTCACTACTGTGGTGATGGTGGCCAATATTTTGTTACCTGGAGAGATACGTACCAAGAAAAGTTGCACCCCACCTCCATAGTGTGGTGAACAGGCTCCCCATGTGTGACGTCGCCACAGGGAAATAGGCTAGAAGCGTGTGGGCAAGACCTCGTGACTATCAGAATTGGCACCAACTTTGCATTCCTTGTGTGGTTCTTCCCTTCACAACCTGGCTGGCCCATTTTTACCCAGATGCATTGGAAATTTCCTGGGATGATTCTGCCTGTATAAAACCTATAGTCCAAATCTAGGTGAGCCTTTAATGAGTTTTACAGTTGGCCAACAGAAAACACAGTCCAACCCAGTCAGCTTTGTCAAAGCAGCTGCCACTTCCTGTGACTGCACCACTCACAGAAAATGAGACCAGGGCTGGTGAGGCGGGTGACATGCCAAGCTTCCTACTTGAGCTTGCGCCCAATTTCACAGGCTGCCTGTAGTCCAGAGGGCTGAAGGAAATAACTGTAATACTTAAGTCGAAAATACCATTAAGTCAAAAATGCATTAAATACATCTAACCTACCCAAGTCCTAACTTAGCAGCACAGCGTGTAGTGATCATGTGGCTGACTGGAAGCTGTGCCTCTTTGTGGCTCACCAGCTTCATGAAAGCGTCACACTCCATATCGCCAGCCCAGAGAAAAGAAAGATCAAAATCGGAAACTCAAAATATAGTTTTTACTGGATGCATGTGACTTTCACATCGTTAAGTCCAACCAAAGGTCTGAGACCACATGTATATGTAATAATTAGTGAACTTGCATTATTAAAATAGCAAATGTAACTAACTTAAACAGATTTAGGAACAACCACCACAGACTTTTGTCAGGACACAGTCAGACTGCAGAAAGCAGAAGCCTGCACAAAGCAGAGAGCAGGCTGCCAGCTGCAAGTTTCCACAGGATTATACACTGCCGTCCCTACATCATTCAGAGCGAATTGAGGAAGCTAGTTAATCCAGCAAGGAATCGGCTAGAGCTCTCTTAGCGTGGCGAAGCTGGCAACCAACTAGACAATCCCAGGTCCCCTGTGGCCTTCTCTCTCATATGTTCTATTGCTCATTCATACCATTCATTTACCATTTTCCTGGATTGTTACACTTGGCACTGGAGAAGGAGGAAGACTCTGAAGAAGCAGAGAAGGGAGGGACGTTCCCCAGGCAACTGAGCAGAGATAGGGAGGAAGAACGCCCTGGCAACTGAGGACCCAGAAGCCTGCTTCAGCCTGAGCTGAGAGCCCTAAACTATCTTCCTTTTTCACTGTTATTTTCTTCCACCTGGTACGACAGGCCCAGGAGCTGAGGCCAAGGTTAAAGCTGGCATAGCCTCTGTCCCTAAAGAGCCTTCAGCCTAGAGCAAGGAAGAGTCTAGTAAGCATGCAAATTCCAGGCAATGGAATTAAGTTGTATGGTTGAGGAAAGATGGATACTATCTAGAACATGAAGCTGGGCCTTCAGGTATTCATAGACGGTCACCAGATAGACTTCTAAATAGGGAATGAAGAGAGGAGAGAGATTTTTCTATGCAAAGGGTGCATATGCAGAGGAGGGAAGCTGAAAGTTTGGTGGCCTTATAACACTCATTTGGGTTACGGGGGGCAGGGGGTGTTGATGTGACAATCAGACTGGATCATAATGAGCCATATTGTCCCCTGAAGATCTCAGCATTTCTTTGATTTTTTCCGAAGCCACTGAGGAACCAACGCAGGGCTTTTAGGCACAGGGATATCACAATCATATTTGTGAAACATCACTCTGAGCATGTTTGGGGTGTAGCAGAGTAAAGGGAAAAAGAGGAGTTTTCAGGATTGGCAGATGGGGTCCTCAGCTGATCCTGACCTACAGAAGGATTGCTAGAGGTCAGATGCCATGACTTCCGCTTAGAAAATACATTCTTCACAGGACAGAGCTGAGGATGTGGTGCGGGCTGGCTGGGTGAATGGGTGAACAGATGACTGGATGGATGGACGGATGGGGTTATGATTCCAGGGCACTGCTGGTTTCATACATGTTGTAATTTCTTTTCTTCCTTCAGCCATCTACCTCTGTAAGAGGACAATGCAGAATAAAGCAAGACTGGAATTGGCAGATTATGAAGCAGTGAGTATAGTTATTTTTCAGGCTCATTGTGGAAAAAGAGTTATTTCATCCCTGCAGCTCATTTTAAGCTTGTACCTTTCCTTCTTTCCTCCTCCAGTCCCCTTCAGACAGTAGAAGGGAGTCTCTTCTATCTCCCTTACTTTGATCTTAGTTCCTTTTACCATTACAGTAAAAGTGTATTTTTATATAATAACCCTCACAACTCAACAATAAAAAACTCAATGTTACTGCAAATGTGTACTAAAGAGTAAAAAAAAAAAAAAAAAGAAAAGGACTTAAATAAGACATTTCAGTTAAAGAGGACAAAAAGATGACAGATAATCACACGGGAAGATGGTGGAAGGGAAATATGGTACAGCCATTCTGGAAAATAGTTTGGCAGTTTCTTATGAGGTGAAACATGTGTATAAACTTACCATATAACCAAGTGATCCCACTCCTGCATACATATCCTAGAGAAATCAAAACTTAGGCTCACACAAAAACCTATACACTAATGTCCATACCAGCCTCATACATGACCACCAAAAACTGATGACAATCCAAATTCACCTTAATATATGAACAGCTAAATTAAGTAATGTGCACCCGTATGATGGAATACTACTCCATCAACAATAAAGGCGTGAACACTGATATATGCAATCGGTTGGATGAGAATCGGAGACATTATGTTGAAAGAAAGAAGCCAGTCTCAAGCCTACAAGCCAGCTATTCCATTTTTTTTTTTTTTTTTTTTTTGTGGTGCCGGGGATCGAACTCAGGCCCTTGTGCTTGCAAGGCAAGCACTCTAATCACTGAGCTAAATCCCCAGCCCCGCTATTCCATTTATGACATTCTTATAAAGACAAAAGTATCATGAGGGAAAACAAATCAATGGATGTTGTTGTGGGTGAGATAGGATGTGACTGTAAAGTGATAGTACAAGGGATTTTTGTTTTGTTTTGTTTTGTTTTGTTTTTCGAGACAGGGTCTTCCTATGTAGTTCAGGCTGCCCTTAAACTCACTAGGTAGCCCAGACTGGCCTTGAACTCGCAGCGATCCTCCTGCCCAGCTCCCAAGTGCTGGCACTACAGGCGTGTGCCACCATGCCTGGCCCACAAGGGATTTTTGGAAGGTGATGGAACCGTTCTACACCCTGACTGTCGCTGTGGTTGTACAAACCTACACATATGTTAAAATGCATAGAACTGTTCCAAAGGGAAAAGAGAGGAATTTACTATATAATTTTTACAATTAAAGTCGTATTTTTGTATGAGGTGTGATTGAAAAATACAGCAAATGTTTAAAGTTTTAAAAATTATTACAGTAAAAGACACATTACCGTTAATCTCCCTTGAAATACTGCTCCTCACTTCAAATACAATTATCTCCTTGTTCTTGCCACTTTCTGAAGCAGTTCGGAAGGTCCTTTCCCATGAGTGTCTTCAGTTGTGTTGTCTCGGCTCCCGTAACGTCCTGAATCAATTCAATATGTTTACATTTCATGGTCATTTTGACTTTGTGGAAGATCCAGAAATCACACGGCACCAGATCTGGTGAATAAGATGGACGAGGACACAGTGTAATGTTTTTACGAGCCTGCCTTTCTGTTGCATGGCACTCAGCTCAAAGGCAAATGTATGTGTGGCTCGAGAATAGGCCCCGGGCAATGTTCCCCACTGTCTTTGAGCCTGCTGATATCACAGACCTGTGAACAGGGGGGAAGAGTAGAGGGAAATGCAGTGCAGGAGACTGTCCAGAGCCTCAGGGCCTGACGAAAGTTTACACGTCAGATCACGTGGGAGAACATTACGTATCATTGTCCCAAGCAAACCTAGTGTGATGGTTTTGTGCCTCTGAGCACCCTGGGAGCTTGGTCCTTCCCTTCTGCCCTGGTGCTCCTGCAGTCACATCACCCATCTTCCCAAAGACTGCTATTTAACCCTTTGTTACCCAGGGCAAAGAGCTTGGACATGACTACGTCGCTTCCCTGACACTATCTTCAGGAAGGACCCAGCCCACGCAGGCCACGGCCCTCGTGTTTCCTGTGTTTCTTTTTCCACACTACCCGCGTTTTAGAAAAAGTCCTACACACAAATAAGACAGCATCAACTCCTGATAAATTTCATTCTGTTTTCTCTCCTCTTACCCTATAATCTGTTCTGGTATTTGTAAGCAATATGGCACTAAGACGTTTTTTCAGGTTGATATTCTGCATACAGATGATTAGAAACTGAAAAGGCCTTTTGTTTCTAAAATGCTTTCACATTTAAAGTAATTTTATTAAATTTTTCTAGTTACCTATTGTCTTTATAGAAAATGAAAATTCAAACCACCAAGAAAGAAGAGGAAATAGCCTATGATTCTCCCTAAGCTTTTTCTATACATACATTTTTTTCTTTACAGGAGAATGAGGTCATATTAGAAAGACCACTGTGTCTGTTGCATTGTCCCCTAATCATGTACTGTAGTATCTGGGAAATCGTGCATTTTAACAATACATTATCAGTTTTAATGGCTGCCTAGTATTCTGTGGTGTGACTATCATAGTTCGTAGGACTATTCCCAAGTTGATTGACATTAGCTATTAGCAAACTGGCTCCCTAGGAAGAGTGGAAGAGTCAGTGGGACAGTTTTTTTAGAAGTACTTGCATGCCAAGCCTTGGTAATAGCGGTGAGTTCATGTACAGTGCTCTTCAACTGAAGCTCCTCTTATATTAATAATCCACTAATGAAGGTAATCGATTAGTGTTGGCATGAGCTCTATGAAAATACATAGCATAATGCAGGCTCTGGCCTTGCATTAATCAGGATTAGGAGGATCATTATGGGGCTGTCAAACACTCCTTCTCACCGTCCTAATGTTCCATTAGGTAAGTCTACCAACTTAGAGAAAATACTCCCCTTTTCCTCTAAAAGTAATCTTCAGTTGCTTTTCTTTCTTTCTGTTTCCTGGGGCTTCTTTCTTTCTTTCTTTCTTTCTTTCTTTCTTTCTTTCTTTCTTCCTTTCTTTCTGTTGTTGTTGTTGTTTTGTTTTGTTTTGAGACAGGCTCTTGCTCTGTAGCCCAGGCTAGCCTCAAACTCACAGAAATCCACCTGCCTCAGCCTCCTGAGTGCTGGGATTACAGGTTGCACCATCCTGCCCAGCTGGGGTTTTCTTGCATGAGCATTGTAACGTGGACACTCCCTTTGATCCACTTTTGAATCCTGACTTTTAAAAAGTACATTGATACCAAGTCCTCTTGGTTCTTATTTCCTAAAACCTTCCCAGCTGCCTGCTGGAACACACATCCTGGAGAGATCCATCCTTGGATTCACTTTTGAAATGGGCAGCAGGTTGCAAAAACCCATCATTCCTTCCCCAGTAGCTACAAACCATTGTCTTCAGGAGCCTTTATCACTAGTGCTGTGTGAGGTGTGTTCTCATAAAACCCAGGAAGAGAAGCGAACCAGAGAGGCTCCAACTTAACGGATGTGTAAATGAGTATTAATAGTTCAGCTCCATACAGCCGGGTCTGGTGCAAATTCAAATTGGGTTCGTGTCCAGTGGATTTAATGTGAGGCCTTGCTAGTTTGTCTGGAGTAAACAAAACGGATGGCTGCCTTGTAATAAGCATAGGTGTTGAAGTATTAACTTACGATGATTAATGCCTTCTTGTTGGTTTTCATTTCTCACTAGGAAAACTTAGCAAGACTCCAGAGGGCCTTTGCAAGGAAGTGGGAATTCATCTTTATGCAAGCAGAAGCACAAGTCAAGTAGGTTAACTTAACAGAGACCCTTGCAGAGAGGCAACAGCTCTGGAATTGGGAGATGGAGTAAGGGTGGGATTGCCGAAGTGAGGGTTCTGATTGGCACTAGCGTCTCTCACCAAAAGGGTTGAAAGTAACATTAATGTGTGTAAGTCTCACCTTTGGCACCAATGTCACTCTAAAGTAACCAAAAGCACATGCTTCAGCAGTCAAGAAGGATCCTCCCAAAGGTAGAACTCCGCTTGTAGGAAGGAGGAACCTATCTGTTCAAGAGAGTTCTGATTATTCTTCTACACTAAGTGGTTGGAAAACATCAGATCCAGGTTGACTTTAGAGCTGGAGATTTCACCTTCATGGAAACCCTTGTAGGAGTTTTAGGGAGGACAAGGCCCTTGGCTCCTACTTCTCTATAAGGAAGAATTTAGAACCAATTGAAAAATAAGGCACAGAAGTCAGGCATTTGGAGTCCATTCATGGAAACTTCAATTATAGGGCATGGCTTTGGATTTGAGGCTAAGATCCAAATTAAACTTGTCCTTCCTGGGCAGAGGTGTGTGTCTGTAGGCCTCCACCCGCAGGGCAGAGCTGACCTCTGTAAGTTTACTGAATGCAGAGAATGAATATCCTGAGGATAGGGACCCCAGAGGACTAGCCTGAGCCTCCTCAATTTCTTCTTTCCAATATACCAACAAGTTAAGTCATTTTTCCTCTCCAAAGCAGAAGCAATAAAAAGAGGGTAAATAATTGAAAGGATTTTTTTCCATATTTTTCCCTCTAGAATGTATAATGGAAATTTCTTCCTCTCTGGGGAAGCACGAGGAGTAGGGAAAAAAATGTCCTCCAGCCCACAAACATGGTTGTCAACTAGATCCACTTAATTCTGGGCACAAAATTGCTTTGGTCAAGATCACCCTTGTTCTTTCCAGTGATTGTATCTGTTTAGCCAGCAATGTTAATAGGAAAAGTGGGACAGAGGAAAGGTGGGAAAGGGATGCCGATGTGGGAAAAGACAAGTAGCTATTCTCTGAGCACCTTGCATGTGAGGAGCCAGCCATGGGGCTTCAGATGAGTCCTTTCACACTCTGGGAGTCACTGCTTATCACCTAGACCCAGGTCTCAGGCTGTGTGTGTGGGGATGAATCACACCTATGGGCCCCATCGGAAATGATCTGAGGTCATCTGGTCCAGTGCTGTCATTACTGCCACCCTCCCTGTACAGTCTCTGCTTTTTCTCTACCCATATCAGCCACCTGCTGATCACCCCGTCCTCCCAAACTCCCCCAGGGAGGGGGGCACCAAGCCTTGGGTGCCGAGCTGCAGCGGGGGTGGGGGGCAGCAGAGGAAGTAGAAGGTGGGAGGGTGGAGAGCAGATAGGAAGAAGCTGGGATTTGATGGACTGAGGGAGAAAGCTACCTGTGTACTCAGAAGCCACTAAGAAGCAAAGAGAAGCACAAATTTGTTCTTAAAAGATCAAATAGCATCACATTATACAGGGAAAGAAAATTGTCACTTTGAACATATATGGTATTTCTTCATTAGCTTTTTTTGATTAACTCTGTGATTACATTATAACTGTGGGCCATTTAAGTACACAGTAATTATCACAAAAATCGCAGGGCGATTATGGGTTTATTTCAGTCCGGTAAATGGAAGTGTTCCCAAGAGAGCTGAGAACCAGAAGTTACACAGCAATTAATCTGAGTTGCTTTTTACTTAGATAATATGAAGTAATGCAGCCTTTAAAAAAAAAAAAGAAGCAGCAGCAGCTCTTTTCTGGGCTGCTGATCAGAACATAAAGAATCTGTCTTTGTCACCTGTAATTTCCCTCTTGCATTTGTGCCTCCTCCAGCTGAGGCTGATGATGTCTGCCTTCTAGACCTTGACACATGCTAGGGCCATTACTCTGCCTTCGGTAAGCCAGATGGCTTAAGTGACTTTTAAAACACATAATTGCGGTATTTTAAAGACATTTCTACTGAACTGACTCTGAATGTAAAGCAGACTTTCAAACTTGCGATGGAAGACTGGCAAGCTGGTGGGTATGTCCCTTCTTAGTAGTTCGTATATGCAGTATTCACTTTGAACAGAAGCGCAGGTCAGCGGGTAACTCAGTCCTCAGTAATCCTGATTTTCCTACTTCCCAGGGACAGCTTCATCCTTGTTCCTTCCTTTGGCCCACTGTGTGCTTTGCACATCTATGGCAAGCTGTACACTGGCCTAAAACAAATTCTTACCAGGTGTGCAAAGCCCGAGGCTGTCTGGAGGGAAGTAGACACGTGCAGGAAGTGGACACCTCCAAAAGCAGGTGCCAAAAGTCACGTGTGTAGCATGGCTCCTAGAAATGGGAGCAGAGAGCTGGGCCGAGGGTGAGCAGGAAAAACAATACAAAGCCTCTTATTTCATCTCTCTGCTTTTTCAGAATTGATCGAAAAAAGGACAAGACCGAAAGGAAAATTTTGGATAGTCAAGAACGGGCCTTTTGGGATGTCCACAGGCCAGTGGTGAGGAAGTTCTGCTTGGTTCTCTGGGGTGATTTTTGTTTGTTTTATTTTCCTGTTTTCTTCTCTCCAAAGATGAGACTGTCTTTAGCAACCGGGGGTCTTATTCTTAAGAAAACTGTGAGGCTCTGCAAAATTGGTTTTGCCATTCATTCATAGAATCTCAGTAGATTTTCTGGAGTGTATGTCACTTTCACGTTTTAAAAATTATCCACCCATGAAAAAAACGGAAATGGAGCTGGGGGAGCAATGGGAATTATACCAGAGGAACTCCGGGCCACAGAGCTTCACACTCCCCCAGATGGTACTTTCCGCTTCCACTCTCGTTCAGCTCTAAATTTTAAAATATGCTCTTTTGGATACAGCTCGGTCTTGTTACTCACAGTGCAGTAGTTGTGCTCTGTACTCTTGGGGAGCACCAACTGTGGATGCAGGAGCGTTGCTCCTGGGGAAAGGCAGGACTGGTTTCCTGCGAGCCTTTGGTCACAGCTCAATCAATTGATCGATACAGAACTTCATTTAATGGATGTTTTTGTACAAGGACACCTTACTTAATCTGCGCTGCTGATCACTGACACTGAGCTTACAGCCAGCAACACTAAAACTCATGCCTCAGTGAAACTTATCTAATACACATATTTTCTTCTTAGAGCACATCACAGCTTTCTTGCTCTTAGAAACACTAGACGGCACTTCAGCACTCTGAGGGACATTGTAAGCAACACATCACCAAAGCACAGGACGAAGATGCAGAAAACTTGGGACTACACAAAGCCTACACAAACTGCCTTACAGGAAGGAAGAGTGTCGCCTTGTTCAGCCTCAGCTGGCCATATGCACCTCAGCGACCTGAAATTGTTGGTGATCTACACACATCTGCAAATGGCCATTAAATTGCCACCAGATTGATTTCGAGGTTACAAATAAACTTTAGCAAGTAGGTAGACTCACCAGGAGGAAATCTGTAAATAATGAGGTTTGACTGTATTTCTAATTTCCTATTATTAGAAGGAATCTTGTATTTCCCTCATCAAAAGAAACTAAAAATGAGCAAACTATTTCAACCTTCCTAAAAACTATTTCAGGAAAAACAAAACAAAACCAAAAAAAGCTCCCCATCCTAATAGTAAAGTCTTTTTAGATGTTTAGATATAAAAAATAACAAAGGCTATGGCTGAAGTAATCTTGCCATGTGAATAACAAGTTTGCCGTTAGAAACTGTACACTGTACCCTCCACATCGTCTTTATACTAAGGTCAGTTTTTGTATTTCCTATGAGAATTCCATAGCAGAACCCATATTATAATAAAATGAAAAACATCATGCATTATCGCATTATCTATAATGAGAAAGATAAGACTGGTTCTGGTGGTGTTACTTGAGCTAAATTGGAAGAGTAATTTACACTAGTAATTCAGATGATTTTTTTTCTCTCAGCCAGGCTGTGTGAACACAACTGAAATGGATATCAGAAAATGTCGACGTTTGAAGAATCCACAAAAGGTTAAAAAGGTTCGCTAGCTTAGCTGAATTAAAAATTTTCAGTGCGAATAGCCTTTTCCATTTCTAGTACTTTTCAGACCATAATTTGCTGTTTGTAATTCTACTATATTTTATCTTTTGAAACCATTTCATTCATAAATTTTAGAAATATCTGTTGAGTGGCTGGCGTGTGCTAGGTGTTGTGACTGCTCCCTGGGACTCAGGGCCGGGTCCAGAGTCTGGCAGGGGATGAAGCCAACCAAAAGGTAACAAGGCCACAGGCGCTACAGCAGGGAAATACAGGATGCTTCCAGAGCCCCCAGGAGGGGCAGCCTAGCCAGATGGGGCTTCCCAGGGGCTTCCTGAAAGCAGATCAAGTAAAATGAAGGGTGGTAGCACTTGGCTCTAGGGAGGTAGCAGCAAGAAGAAACAAAAACTGGGAGGGCCCCTGGGTGACAGTGAGCTTGGTACTTAAATAAAAGACTTTTAGTAGAGCCAGATTATCCAAATTTATTCCACCATCTTGCCCAACTGTGGATGACCCAGGGTTCATTTGGGTCTCCTTTACCAAAAGGGGTGGTGGCCACAGCATGCTCATGGGTACCACACTCACACTGCCCCACCACCCATACCTCCACTCCTGCCACCACACCAAGAACCATGCTGTGCTCTGACAGAACATGGCTATGCTCCATGTTAGTTTCTCTCCCTCACTCCCTCCCTCCCTCTCTCTCTCTCTCTCTCTCTCTCTCTCTCTCTCACACACACACACACACACACACACACACACACACACACAAAGTCTATTATCCAAAATGCTTGGGTATAGAAATGTTTCAGATTTTGAATCTTTTTCAGGTTTCAGAATATTTACATATAAATAATGAAATATCTTTGGAATGGGACCCACGTTTGATGGGATCGGAATGCAAAAATTTTTTATGTTTTGTATGTACGTATACACATAGCCTGAAAGTAACTCTATACAATTTTTAGTGAACCTGTGTTTTGACTATAATCTGTCCATGAGGTCAAGTGTGGAATTTTCCACTTGTGGTGTCATATTGGTGCTCAGAAAGCTTCAGAGTTTGGAGGATTTTAGACTTCAGATCTTCCAAGTAGGAATGACTGGTAAATAGGCACATATGATGGAGGTGGAGAGAGAGAAAGACATTTTTTGAATCTACTTTTGTATTTTGTTCATCACTAATATAAAATGCTCCTGCCTTATACTTTAACTTATTAGTCTTGATGACCCCCACTTAATCTTTATGGAGCCTTAAGTCCAATAATCCAGAGTTTGATGGTGTCATGTGTACCTTGAGCCCACCTTGACTGTATTGATTTCAGCTACACACTGAATGTCCTTAAGGACTTTGTTTCCTTCCCAAAGTAAAGATTGTCTTTAGTCTGTTCCTAACACTAGGAACGGTTGAAAAAGGAGCAATATCTGAATCCAGACATCTATTTAACTTGAAAAGGAACGCCCGAAGCCCTGACCTTCCAATCGTATGACAGCAGGGCCTGTCACATGCTGACCAGCAGAAAATCTAAAGGGGCTCTTTTGTTCATAATCTTTAGCAGTTGTCCTTGAAATTCTTTTGGGAAAGAATCACCCGGGACATTTGATAAAAGTGCAGGATCCCAAAGCCTTCCCCAAAGATTCTGATTCTGGGGGTCTGGGGTAGGGCTCAGCAGCACGCATGTTACCAAGGACCCGTAAACGGTTCTTGCAGATGGTCTGTGGGCTGTATTTGAAGAAGCAATGATATACAAGGAGACAATTTCCTCTCAATAAAAGGAAGGATTTTTTTTCTAACAGTTGTAACCTAAACATGGGATGAGATGCCTCAATTGGCAGAGTTTCACAATTCATGATAGCTAAGTCTTGGAAATAGCTTATATGTCCATCAACAGATGAATGGATAAAGAACATACAGTACTTATACACAATAGAGTACTACTCTTCATAAAGAAGGATAAACTTGAGTCATTTGTAGGAAATGAGACCATAATATTAACTGAAATAAATCAGACACACAAGTTTAAATATTGCATGGCTTCTCTTATACGAGGAACCCAAATTATAAATAAATAGCAGAATAAAAGAGAGATGACAGGTAGGAGGGAGGTAGATCTTTCCCACATGGGAAGGGAATCAAGAGATGGAGGGAGTGGGGGGAAAGGGGATGAAAAAAGGAATTGAGATGTATTATGTACATATGCCAGCTCCACACAAGGGATGTAAACATTATGTACCGCAAGCATGTATTAATCAAAAAGAAATTCAAGGGAAATCCAATCACTCATATCCCGGATGTCACAGATGGAATTCAAAGCCTCAGTTGAGAGGGAGGACTAGCTGCCCTCTGAGCCACCCCTCCACTCGGAGGGTACATAGCTCATACTCTTGCTTCTTCTTCTAGTCAGTGTATGGTGTAACTGAAGAGTCCCAGTCACAGAGCCCTGTGCACATACCCAGCCAGCCCATCAGGAAAACTACAAAAGAGGACATCCGGAAACAGGTGACTACAATGACCACTTAATTCCAGGAGGAGATGAGCTGGTTGCAGACCCCTTTAATGTTCACCTCTGAAGGCTGAGTGAGCTTTGAGTTCCTGGAAACCTCAGGGGAACCTCACTGTGGGCAACTCAAACCTTTGAATGCTGTGTGTGAACAACCCATGGAAGTTTACAAGGAAGTATTCTCCACAAGGTTATGAAGAAGAATAAAAATGAGCTTCCCACTGACCGCTGGGGGAACTGGAGATGAAGGCGCACACGTCCCCGGGGGTCACCCAAATTGTAACACACTTCTGGCATTCACTAGCTCCACTCCACCAACCCTACTGCTGTGATTCCAAAGGAAAGTTTGAGAGCCAGGAGTGTGGCACATCCCTATAATCCTAGTACCATGACTGGGAAGCCGAGGCGAGAGGATCTTGATAAAGACCAACCTGCACTACATAGTGAAGCCCTTTTTCAGAAAAACAAAAAGAAAAAAGGAAAGCTTAAGAAGAAAGAAAGTCACATCCCAATGCCATTTCAGCATTGTTTGATGAAATGTTATTTTCTTTTATGCTGAGGAGCCCAGCTCAGCAAAGAATAATTACATTGTTCTTTCAGCTATTCCCAAGCACTGAGGCAGACCCTTATGTGATGCTTTCTTGGCTTTGGATGGGGATGTGGACAAAGGAGGAAACTTTTAGGTGCCTCCCCTTGACTAGTTTATTACTAGACAGAGGAGAGGAAACAGACATGCAAAATAGCTATTTGGCGATTCTAGTCAAAGATGCCAAGTGTTCGTGATATACGTGTGAAAGATGGATGGAAGAAGGGTCACTGGGGCTTTTCCAAAACAGAATTTTATGGTATACACATTAGCTGTCCATGCCTCCGCTAAGCTTTGTAGAACATGTGTTCTATTTAAGTTTTGGGAATGACTTTTGGGAATCAAGACTTAAATTATAACAAAGTACAGGCAAATATAACAGGTAACATAGGCTAAATTGTAGAATATAAATCTTAAGTGTGGTAGCAATTTCTAAAAGGACAAAGTGGTTGCTAGGGTGCAAATCCTGAGGGTAGGAGAAGTCTTGCCCCAGGAAGTTTGGGGATTTGGGTGGGAATACAGGATTTGGGTTCATAGAATGAAAGAGAAATAAGAATTCTATTCTTTTCTCAACATCCTTGTTCTCTCTTTCCTCAGATAACATTTTTGAATGCACAGATCGACAGACATTGTTTGAAAATGTCCAAAGTGGCTGAAAGGTATGTTTTTCCCTTGATAATATTACCATTTTCTTCTTCTTCTTTTTTTTTTACAAGAGAAAAGGAGCATTAAAGGGTTATAGTTAACAAGTGTGTTCAACTTTAAGAGTTAGTGCAGCTACTTATTAAATTGACTTGTAAAAAAAAAAAAACCCTACAGGTTCTGTGTGTGTAGTTAAGATAACAGGCCTCCCTTGAGTGATGTCAAGAAATGTCCTGCTGCTAAAGCTTCTCAGGGGGTGGCCACGGGACCTTGTCAATCAGGGAAGAATGTCCTTAGTAAAAAAAAAAAAAAAAGCCCCATCATGCACCTTTGCCTTCAGCCTCTTGATTAATTCAAATGGAATCACTCCCTTTTCAGCGATAAAATGCCCAGATTCACTTTATGGGGGAAAGAAATTATGTGTGCCCTTTGAGGCACTGGCCACATGAACGGGGCGGGGGGGAACGGATCCTCAGGAGGTGTTCTGCCTCCACACACCATCCACTGCTGAACTGCATCAAAATCAACTGCAAAGAAAATATTTGGCCCCTCCAGCCTGCTTCCCCCGGAGCATGTATGCTACAATCCGCACCAGTAGCTGATTCCACTCCATTAACTCACAGAGATTCAATTTTATCAACTAAATGGTCTGCTTTTGAATTCTTCAGTGAAGAAAGGTGACCACCTAGGGAATCTGTATGGAATAAATCTAATCGGGCAGCCCAGAACTGAACATTTGTTTATCCGTATGTTGCTGTTTGAGCAGTGACCACTTTCTAAAGAAGTCGGGGCTTAAGGTGGGTCTTAGTGTTTATTTGACATCAGATAAACTGAGTCCTTTAAGAGCAGCTGGAACAGGAGGCTGGCTGACTGTGTGATCTACCTGTAAGCCTTTCTCTGCTGGTGACTGGGTTGATCCACGTCTTCTTTCTAGATAAATAACGACAAATGGAAGCTAAGAAAAGTCCAGCCCCCGATCAAAAGCCTGAATTAACACTGTGCCTCAGGGAACCCAAGGACTTCTGTGGATTGGGGCTCAGGTCTTTGCTGGCATTTCACTTCTCTTCCAGGGTTTCTTGATAGTGCACTCTTGACATTCTGGGCCGGATAATTGCTGGTTGTGTTTATAATACTTGGTGCATGATAGTATATTTAACAGCATCCCTGACATCTACCCGATAGAGGCCAGGAGTCCCCTAACTCACTGTTGCGATAACCAAAAATGTCTTCAGACTTTGCCAAGTGTCCTGGGATGGAGCAGAGAGGGGAGAGTGACAAAACCATCCCCACTTAGAATCACTGGTACAGTCACACTTTGGTACTGGATTGCTTTGAAACTTGTCAAATTTGGTACTCAGTGCACTTCAATACAAAAAATTTTGTCCCAGTACTAGTTTGTTTGGTACTAAATGTGCAAGCGACAACTTATCGATGGATTGCCTCATAAGTTGCTACCTTTTCCATCCAAAGCAATTTGTTTGGTACTGTCATTTTTTGTACTCATGACACCTCCTCACACCAATTAATGATCATGAGAACCAAGGTACCATATATTCCTATTCTCTCTAATGCAAATGCTTCTAAAGTTTGCCGATGGCTGGAGCCACCTTATGCTTAGATGCTGGTTCCTCTGGAATGGCAGTTACAGCTAACTGTGTAAACTGCAGGGCCACCTCACACCTTCACTACCATGATGCTGGGCTCTGGCAAGAGCATCGGGTTCTGAAGTGCTTTTGAGATTTCACCATGTCTCCTTTGCCCCAAGAATGGCTGAGAGGGAATCAGTCAGGGTGTGTAGCTGTACCAGGGTCACAACCCATGAGGTACTACAAAACTCTTTGTGAACCAAGGACAGAAATGGCCATCCTGGCACATTACGGGGTCAGTGTGTTAGCAGCATCGATGTCTGGCCTTGGAAGGTCTGTTGTGATTGCAGGAGCTGGTGTACAGAAAGCATCTCTCCCGGGGTCTAGTTGCCCGGGTCTAGTTGCCCAGGTCTAGTGGTCTGGGCCCCAGAGTCTCACACGATAGAAAACCTCAAGCCTCAGCCCTAGGGATTTGGAGTCCACAGTTCCAAGGTAGATTCGAGAAGACTGCATTAGGATAATCTTCAGGTGCCCTGATCTGATCCCTGAGGATCTGGTGGAGCGTCTGCGGTGATGCAGATTCTCTGAATGACCAGAGAGCTCACACCAAAAGAGAAGTGGCTTTGTCTTGTGTTTGGGATGTGAGGTCTGGACCAGCCGGCAGGAGGAGGGCAACACAGCATGTGTGCAGGGGGAGGGAAAGGAGAGAGCCCAGGTGGGGGGGGGGGCTGGCACCATCTATTGTTTGATTATTTGTTTTCTGCTGGCAGGGATGAGCCCCACCTGGAACTTCAGTTATGCCTGAGAGCTGTTCACACTGGGGGTTGGGGGTTATTCCAACCGCAGCAGCTCCTCGCTCCCCAGCTAGAAGCTTCCAGGGGTCTGACCCCAGCAGAGCCATTCCCGGCAGCAATAACTGGCAACTTTTCAATGTGACACAAGGGTTTTTCATTAGAGCCCCAAGGAAACTCCCTGATAGGGAGGAGTGGGGAGAGGAGCCGGGTGTTAGCAGGAGATAAAGCAGCCTGGAGCCTGCTCTGTCAGCGGCTCTACTCTGCAGGGATAGAGCCAGGGAGGTGGCACTGGCAGCTGGCCAGAGGTGAAAGCTGAGCTCTCTCAGGTGGGCTGCACAGTCCCATCCTGATCCAGTTTCCCTGGGCCTGCTCCAGGTGATAAGTGGTAATTAGTCAGAACCGCATCCCCCTGAGAAAACGTCCCCATCATTTTTCACTTAGTTCCCCGGAAACTGGCATGGGGGAGGGAGACTGGTGATAGTGTAGATCCAGTTCTGAAAAGGCAGGAATCAGGGTGGGGAGTAAAGAAGCTCTGTAAACTACAGGGCAGAACAGCTGATTTACGGGGTGGTCTGGAGCCAGTTGTGGAGGTTTGAATCCTGCCTGAGCCATTTCCTGGCTTCTAATTGATGAAGCAAGCAGCTTATCTTTCTGCACCATGTTTCCACCTCTTGAAAGGGGAGGTAGTAGTGGTACATAACTTGTAGGGTTAGTGAGTTGGCACATAGCAAGTGCCTGGTCCAGTCCGTGGCCCTCAGCACCCACCTTGAATGAGAAGGATTATTTTCCAGTGTGATGATTAACACTGCTTTGCAAAGGAACAGAATTCAAATACATGAGACAGAACACACTTGGATATACTGCTCAAAACCATGCAGGGCAGCCCAAGGAGGGAGCTGGCCCTGAAGATGGCAGTTTTGTGCCAGTGCAATTTTTCCCACCCACCCTTTCTCTCTTCTGAGCCCTGCAGGCTACTGGAGGCTGGTGCAGCCCGGGATCTGCGTGGCTCCTCCCTGCACCTTGCACACACTGCTAAGCTGGCGTCCTTGGGGAGGGAGGGCTTGCACATGAGGAGACAGCTCTTTGGCCCAGATTTTCTCAGGTCATCCCAGTTTAAATATTCTGTGCACTTTCCCCATGAAGTCTAAATGCCCCTAAAATGCCAGCATCGTGGCAAATAAACTTCATTTGCTAGGCTGCCTTTTGCACCTAGAAACAGTACAAAAGCCTGCTGCCCAGTTTTTGTTCCAGATAAATGCCTTAAGCGTTTTATGGAAATCTTCCCTAAATATGGTTCATGCACTTGTCTTCCTGAAGAAAGGACAGTACATTTCAGGTAATTTTTCTGGGTGACCTGGGCCAGTGTTCTTACGTTGTGCTTTAAAATTCTGCCAGTGATCAGGATCTTGGGAGGTGCCACAGGCTGCCTTCCTTTCCCTAGATGGTCTCAGACCGATATGTTCTTTGAGTCCCTGATTCAGATTTTTAGTTGTCAGCTTTGTTTTCTCGTTTGAATCAGTCCTCTTCTCTAACCAACATCCCTTTCCATGCTGTAGCAGACGAGGTACGCCGGTTAGCTATGACTGACTAACGACGCACCCCAGAACTCACTGGCTTAAAACTACAGTGGTCCCCACCTCATTGGTAGGAATGTGTCCCAACACTCCCAGTGAACGCCTGAAACTACAGATATCCTATTTTTCCTACACATGCATAATAAATATAAGAAAGTTTAAATTATAAATTAAGCAATAATTTATCGTTAAGAGATGAACAATAACTAACTGAGTTAACAATAACAAACCGAGCAATTATAACAATATATTGATCTAAAAGTTATATGAATGTAGTCTCTCTCTAAATATCTCCTCATACTGTCACCTTTTTCCTTACCAGAAGTACTTAATGGCTTCCTTTGGCACATCTGAATCTCCAACATCACCACATTTGCACTTGGGGCTATTATTAAGTAAAATAAGAGTTACTTGAATACAAGAACTGTGACACAATTTTGGTCCATGTGATAACGCAGACAGCTACTGTTATAGTTTAGATCAAGAATGTCCCCCGAAGATCTTATGGGTGGAGATTCTGAATCATGGGTGCTACAGCTGACTTGCTGTTAGGGGATGGGGTCTGGTTGGAAGAAGCCGGTCACTAGGGGCTGGCCTGGAAGGGTCTACTCCCTCCCTGGCTTCTCCCTCCTTGCTCTGCTTCCTGACTACCATGATGTGAGCCGCTTTCCTCCACCAGACCCTTCCAACATGAGATTTCTTGTTTAAGTCAGTCCACTGTATACTAAAACTTCAGAACTGTGAACCAAAATAAACCTCTCCTCCTTTAAACTGTAGGTCAGATATCAGGTCTTGGCAACCAGAAATTGGCTAAGACAGCTACTAAGTGACTGATGGGCAGGTAGTGGGCACCCAGAGGGATCAAACCCGTGGGTAAGGGGGCCTCCTTTATAGTCATTTGCTGTGACTCACAAGACCGTGTGCCCACTAGTTCCATGTGTGTCTAGGTGTAGCTACAGACAGGGTGGACAACGCTGCTGACCTTGGCTGGGCTCTCGCATATCTGGTTTCTGCTGGTTTCAGATAGCCTCAGCTGGGCATTAGACTCTGTTCATATGGACTCTCATCCTCCAGCTGGCTAGTTTAATTTTGTTCACACCGAGCACACAAAACCTCTTGAGGTGTGGAACTGACACTCCTGTTGTATTTCACTGGGTAAAGCAAGTCACACGCCCAGACTAGTTCAAAAGCTGGGGAATGGAGTCTATTTTTGAAACTAATCTATCACACCAAGCAGTCAACCAAGCACACGAGCCTTGGTCCTAAAGCAAGAGTAAGGAGTCTTCTCCATGAAGTGTGTTTTTCTTTTCTTTTCTTTTCTTTTTTTTTTTTCTGAAGCGTGTTTTTCTTAATGACAATGAAATCTCAAGGCATGGCGTTTATTTCATCTGTAGACTCTGCTAAGAGGCCCCTTTGATCCCTTATCTATGTTTTCTGGATAGTCAAAGTTGCCAAATAAATGAGGTCTTCCTCCTCTTTGCAGGAGTTCCTAGGGAGACCCTTTTCTATTCACCGAAGATTTAAGGCATTTGACAAACCACCTTTGACGATATAGAAGTCTATATATTTTAGTTCCGAACTGTCTGGCATCCCTATTTTTTGCTGTGTTTCCCCAGAGACTTCCACCCACATGGTCTGTGAGCCACACCGTACCCATCTAGCCACTGGTAGCCCACACAGAAAGAGATCAAGTTGTTTCATTTCGGGTCTGTTCCTGTACTTGGTTCATCCTCACCCTATTACTGGGAGCCATTTGTGCGTCACAGCTGACTGCCAAATTGATTTTCTTACACATCATCTTGCTTGCCCATCTCTGAGTTCAACACTGCTCCCTGAAATTGGATGCTGCTTCCTCCTCCGCCTCCTGACCCTTGGTGATCATGAAATGTAATTAATGAAATGAGATAAGACAGCAGGGACTGGATACCCTAAGGCTCTATTAAAAACCTGCTAGCGTGATAAAAGTCCTTGAACTTAGTGTCTAATGATAGATTCAGGGAAGGGGGTGAGGGGGAGGAGGCCAAAGAAGTCATTACAACTTTGCTTTTATGTGATTCCAGAAACCATGGGATCCTTGCTTCTTTCTCCTCGCCTATCTTAGGAGGCGGGAATAAAAGATCAGTGGTGACATTACAGCCAGAGTGACTGTATTCAGTCTAAGATCTGGAATCTGTAGTATGCAGGAAGAAAAGGAGCCAGGAGACCTTCCGTGACATGTACTCTTCTTTCTGGGGGGCTAAATTCACCTTCATATTCCTTCACTCATCCAAGTTTCTCTATTGAATACATCTTCTCTGGGCATCCTGCAGTTAAGGTGTTCTCTCCCCTCCCCACCTTCTCCAATGTGGAAAACGATATTCATTAACTCACTGGTGGGAGCTAGACTTTCTTCCTTCCCCTCTGGTGCTGCTCTGCTCTTTATTCTCCTTTCTCATCAGATCCTTTCCGTCCCAGGCCCCTTTTGTGCATTCTAGTTTAGAAACTGCACACACCGGAGGGGAGAATGCAAACATGCTGTCTTTGCCCACTTTGCCTTCATTTTCTGGGAGTCCTGCTCAGCTAGGGGCTCTGACCTCAGGACTGCTTAGCACATTTTTATTGCATCGCTGAAGTGGGAATGATGGTCGTTATCTTACAGTGTATTAGATTCCAGCCTTTTTTTTTTTCTTTTCCTCACGTAATGGTTTTCCTAGCAGTAGGTCAAACTTCACTGTCCCTTTTTCCTGGCACTTAACAATGTCAACAGCTCCTCATCTTCTCCCCCACCCACTTTATATAAAGCACATTCCCATGTGTGCACTGAGCTCTGAGAATTCCTTCCTGGCAGTTATTCCAGCCAGGGAGCTGTCTTAGTCACTTTCCTCTCATTGCTGAGACAAAATACCCAACACCCCAAGTTAGGGGAAGTATATGTGCTGCTGAAGCGAGCACTGAAGTTAGACAAAGAAAGGTTTATTTAGTGCACAGTCTGTAGAGGTTTCAGCCCACAGTCAGCTGGGTCCAAAGCAGGGTGGCCTGGCAGACAGGCGGAAGGCAGCAAGGCAAGCAAGAGGGTAAGCAAGTGTCTTTCTATCTCTTATCTTATCCAGGCTGCTAGGCTTAGGGCGGTGCCAAACCAATCACTGGACTGATTTAGTAATCACGCACTCTTAATCCCAGCATCACACACCTAGATTCAGCCACCTCTGAAAAAAGCCCCATCTATGACCGCATGAGGCTTTGTGGGAGCATCTAGATACAAGCCATAACAGGTGGGTAGTAGTTCTTCCTCCAAGTCTCCTGTCATACTTTTAATTTTATGGCATCACATAATTTGTAACAAAAGCATGGGGTTTTTCTGTTGCTATTGTTAAGAGAGAAGGGGTAAAATCCAAAACATTTTTCTAGATTTTTCTCAAGTGTTTAAACAAAACATTTCCTAAACTCCCTTTTATTGTTTCCTTCTGCTCCCAACTTTATCAAAGGTAGACAGACCATAATTACAATCTGAACTGAGCAGGTTTTCAATTAATAACAGTCTCCCCACCATGACTGGTTAATGGAATTAGAAACTGACTTTGCCTTTAGCTCAGTGCTAACATCTTCCTGTGATCCAGAGAGCTGTTTGCTATTTAATGACATCATTAGATGTGAAATCTGTCTACTAAATGACTGACTGACCACAGGGCATCCCCCCGGCAGGATCTGGTAGATTTTTGCCATCTTCTTTAGGGAGATGGGGCGGGAGTATCAGACCAGCTGGCTGTGTGCCCCTCTCCAAGAGCCAGTTCAAGCCCCGCCCCCCAGTGATAGTGGGTGGCACCTTGGCCAAAGGTTGGTAGGTCAACCTCTTCTAATGATGTAAGCACTTGTCATTTGGAAATAAGAAAGCCAGGTATTATTCTTGTCCTAAGAGGACAAGAATTTTAAATGTGCTCAAGAGAGATTGTTCCTCTCTTGAGAAAGATTGTTCCTGATAGACTTCCTCTGGATTTCCTCCAGTTAATTTTTATTTTCCATCTCCTCCTGATGCTACATTTGTGCCACTCATATCCATGGTCTTTTGTTGTGTACTACTGTGCACCTGGCATCCTGCAAAGACCTTGCCTGCCTCTACTTTGTTTTCCATTTTTGCTTTTGCTGTCCTTCCCAGGTCTTTCTGTGGTCATTAGTATTGACTTTGGACACAAATAGCTCTGTGTACTAACCATGGCTGCCCCTTCATTGCCTGCCTGGCCTTTTCTTTGTCTTGTGCCTCTTGAACAGACTGTTCATCATCCTCCAGGAAGTACTCGTGCTGGGGACAGGGGCCTCTCTGGTCAGTGCCACAAAGGGCCACCCTGATGCCTTCGCATTCCCATCACCTTCATCTCCTTTTCAGTTATATTAGTTTTCAAGGGAACCAACCCCAGCTGGAACTTTGTTGAGCAGAAACAGCATCTATTCGCTCCTGGAGTATGAGGAAAGGTTGCAGAGTTGAAGTCCAGGATGGGCAGTGAGTCTACTAAGCTGAGGAAGAGTTGGAGCCAGGGCCTCCGCACCTGAGACTTCCTCATCTCAGGTCCTGCTCAGCTTTCTACAGTGCCTCGGCCCCTTGCATTACAGACCAGTCCGGAAACCTGACCACCTAGCCCTGCATTTGTGACTGAACAACTTCCACTACTAAAAGCAAGAGAAAGAGAACATTGACCTTGCTAGGGGTAGGAGTCTGCTCCTGGATAAATCGCCATGGCCAGGAGAAGAGTTTACACACAGGTCCATGGCAGCCCCTAAAGTAGCCCAGTGTGCATAACAGGATACAGTTCTCAGGAAGGACGGGAGTAGAACCGAGCAGAAACGAAGAGGCACCTCTGTGCCTGCTCATTCATTTTGGAGGACTTCTTCCCACCCAGGATCCCTGTTTTACTAAGATTTTCAATACGCTCAGCATCAGCGCAGCCAGAGACATCACTATTGTGCTGGACAACACTTCTGACTTCCTCTGAACCTCTTTCTCATCCAAGAACTGGTACTTGAGAGCCTGGAAGCAAACCTCAAGGCTTTCCCATTTCTCTGCATGAGATCTTATCCCATGTAGCCCAACCTTTCTTTCTTTCCTCAGTGTGCCCCTGTGGAAGCTCTAGGATCCAAGCATAAGGCTCCTCTAGTCCAGAGGTTACAAGAGAATGGGAAGAAGGCAGGCAGCCTGATGATGTGGAGAAGAAGAGAAGAGGAGATGGATCACCTTCCCCCTCTGCCCAGTGCGGAGTTTTCTCTCACTTCTTCTCAGCTACCTCGGTTGTGGAGTGAACCCGCTCTGCCACTCTCTGTAGGAAGATCCACCCCAGCAAAAGGCAGACCAGTTGAGGTAGCAGACCGTGAAAAGCCCAAGTCACCCACAGGAACCTCCGAGAAGATGCACATTGCTTTCTTCTGCCTGTTCCATGCAGCGGGGTGGCCAAAAGGACAGAGCAGGGAGCATAGATTCTTCAACACTGGGTTTATGTGCATGGGGCATGACAATAGCAGCGAAAACAGAACATGTTGCTACCATTCCCAAATCATCCACCTGTCCACCCCAAAGGAATGCTGTCCTCCTGCCACAGTGAGAGCCACATCAGGCTCAAACCCTTAAAACTGTAGGATAATACTTTAGCTTTGTCATAAAAGTCTATGTGTAATTTGTTGTAGCACCATTAGAAATGAATATGTCACCCCAATTTTTCCCTTTCTCTTAGGATTTCAGGATCAAGTTGCTCATCCGCTCTCTCTTTAATGTACCTACCTGCACCTCCAAATATCTTGCTGACCAGGAGTTCCTTTTGTAGCCCTGAGGAATAAATGCCTAATTCTGATGATTTAGTAGATCCTACTTCCGTCAATAAGACACAACATTTAAATACACGTGCCCATATGATTTTACTGTTTCCTTTACAGAGCCTCTAACCAACTTTATTTATATAAGTGAACAAAATAAATATCCCTCTGCCGGTATAATAAAGTACCCTCCTGACCAGTACCACCGTTACTGACACCAGCTGACTGATAATTGACCGTAGTAACATTAGCTCTTTGCCTTGGTTCAGACTGTCAGGAATTTCTGCAGAGAATTTCCTACTCTCCTCCCCACATGTTCTCCTCAGTCCCTCCTGGTGTTTGCCTAGACCCTGTGGAGTCAGCCTCCATGAACAACTCCGCTCATGCTTAATGATTATTCAAAGCTGCATCTTGGGCTCTTAACTTGGATGGTTACAAAATCCTGCCTTGGGCCCTCAGCCACTTTCTCTTGAGCCAGCATGACCATTAAATATGACCATCTCCTCACCTACTTCTCTGAAGATATTCCCAAATTTCTGAGAGACCTGGCCCAGAGCCTGTATTTCACCACAGCTTGAGTCGTCACACAGCGCTTCACATTTCCTTCACAGTTTTCTGGCCTTCTGATTCTTCTGCCTGTCAGGCAGTCAGACCCTGAGTCTGGTCTGAGTGGCTGAGAGCCCACCAGATTCTCCCCCAGCTGATCCCGAGCAGCTGTCCCTGCCCCTTTGCTCCTTCACAGCCCCACTCCGGGACCTACGCCTGAGGCCTGTCCTGCCTACTTGAACCCCACTTTCCTTTCCCATATTGGAAGTGTGACCACATTCTGCAAGTTCTAATTAAACATAAGCCAGGGAGGGAGCCAGTAAAACCCCCAGCCTGCCTTGTGGAAATCTGAGGAAATGTAGGGAAGGAGGAGAGAAACTTTGGCTTTTCTATTCCTGTGTTCTATTTCAGAAAAATGTATCCTTTTAATATATTCCTCTAACTTGTAATTCACCAGTTAAAAGAGACCCTACTTCTACCTTGGCTGCCAAGCGGAGGTCTTTCATTTGAGAGACAAAGCCACCGGAGGCTGAGACCACTGTCGCGGACAGGGCAGACATCCTGGGAGGAGAGAAGAGTCACAGCTAAGGTGGCTGTATGCCTCGTCTCAAATCTTAACTAGCCATGGATGCCCAAATGTCTCACAGGAACACCCCACCCCAGTATGTCATCATGACCCGGACTCTCTGGAGCACTTGAGCAAGTCTGTCACGCCCTGAACAGCATTCAGGTTTCCTGCCGCTGATCTGTCTGTGTGTTCGTCTGTGCGAAGGAGGCAGGCGGCTGAGTGTACCCTCATAACCTAACTCCACGTCCAGCTTGTTCTGCGTGTTCCTTAGAGTAGGTCGATTAGTCCTTCCCCCCAAAAAAACATATGTCCTAGTCCTAACCCATGGAACCTTGTATGTGACCTCATATGGGGAAAGAGTCTTGCATATATAACTAAAGATCTCAAAAAGAGATCACCCTGCATTGTCTACAAGAACCTTAAACCCAATGACCTGTGTCAATACAAATAAAGAAAAAAGACACAGAGAAGACCACGTGAGATAAACACAGGGAATGGAGTCATGCAGCCGCAGGCCAAGGACTGCCTGGAGCCGCCAGAAGCCAGAAGAAGCAAGGAAGGATTCTAAAGCCTTTGAAGAAATAGGTCTTGGCAATCCCTTGATTTCAGACTTCTGGCCTCCAGAACTGAATATATTATTTTAAACTACTACTATTATTTTAAGCTACCAAATTTGTGGTGATTTGTTACAGCAGTCCTAGGAAATGAATCTGTTGCTCAATACACAACCTTATTTCTTTCAAGAAGAATGAAATGAGCCCAAGTGGCAAAGGAGTGGCTTGCTGTCATGATTGACTGGCAGCCTGGTTCTTCCTGCCAGGGTCCTTGCTAAGATCCCCATTGCCTGTTTGTTTTGCCGAGATGCTACAAACCTCTCACTAATGGAGCCCTGCTGGGCAGGATATATAGCTTGCAGAGACTCATAGGACGTACCAGAGGCCTCCACTGTGCATGGTGGCTTCAGTCCTGTATTTCATATCTGTAGCAATTTTCAAGACTGTCAGATTATAACCTGTTGGCCAAATCTATTTCATTCTCTATATTTGCAGGTAAAAGTCTTGTTGAAATGCAGTCATTGAAGAGCCGAGTAGTTGCCACAGATACTAGATGGCCAACAAAGCCTAAAATATTCACTATATGACCCTGAAGGGAAAGCTTACTGACCCCTGCTTGATAAAAATAGATGTCCCCAGAGGAAAGACTCCAGATGTCTCCTTTGGAGCCCCAGCAGAAAACCTGACAGGTTGCCCATAATCTGACCACAAACCCCATCAGTTTATAAACTCTGTTCACATACACACCAAGCCTCCACACAGGTCCCCAAACTTCACTCTTGAGCACAAAGATGTTCCAGACACACAAGGAAAGTGCCAGTGAGAAAGAATACACAGTAATTTGCATAAGCAAACCGAAGAAAGGACCTTGAAAGAACCAAAAACAATTCAAGAAATTCATAATACAAATATAGAATTAATATCCTCTGAAATATGAGAAGATATTTTATCCATAAAACAGGAAACTACACTCTGGGAGGCTGAGGCAGGAGGATTGCAAGTTCAAGCCAGCCTAGGCTATTGCCCTTTCTCACATAAAACAAAAATTAGCTCCTAGGATAAACAAGAATGAACTCTGGAAACACATACACACATTTGGAATAACATCCAAATTTAAAAAATAGATAGGAATGAGTTGAAAGACAGTCAATCAAGAAGACAAGAAGGTAAAAACAGTAGGGAAATCTAGATTAACAATTCAGAATGTCTAACGTTTAACTAAAAATGATTATAGAATAAGAAAACAGAGGAAATGGTGGGCATGAAATTAGCAAAGAAATAACATAAAATTTCTGGTAATGTATCTTTATTTATTGCACATCATGCCAAGCATAGTGAATAAAGACAAGTAAAGGGACATCGTAAAATTCCAGAGCACCCAATCAATAAAGGGAAGATTCTCAGTCGTCAGAGAGAAAAGAAACTGAACAAAACAAAAAGAATCAAAGTAGATCCAGCCTTCATTTTAGCCTGAGTACCAAAAATGTGGAGCAATGCCTTCAAAGTCTTGAAGGAAAGTGGTTTTTAACCTAAGGTTCTATGTCCAGCATTGTCGATCAACTATGGAGATAAAAGCACTTTTAGACCTGCAAGAACTCAAAATATTTAATTGTCATGTATCCTTTCTTAGAAAACTACTAAAGGATGTGTTTCAGCACAATCGGAGAGTAAAACCAAGAGCCAAACATGAAATCCAGTAAACAGGGCCAACACAGAAATGAGGGAAGTTCCAGGATGATGATTTTGCATCACACTCGTAGAGCAAACAGTCCAGGTTGAAGCAAGAGAACTAAAGGCTGTAGAAGAGAGGACTTCTAACAGAGAAGCAACAGAATTGATTGATCAGCCAATACACTTAAAACATGGAAATTTTTCTGCTAGATGTTTTACAGGTTTGTTTAAAAAAAAACTCAAGAAAAAACAATATGCTACTAAGCCAAGCAGCAAACAATTTTATCTACTTTAATAATATGGGCATTGGCCATTGATTCAGTAAAAATTATTATATAATTAATTATATTTGAAAGATCATTGGAGAGCTGGGACTGGGGATGGGTAACTACTGAATAGAAAGTTAAATCCTTGTCTAAAGTTGATAAATTAAAAATAGCTACAATGCTAGGAGAAACAGAAAGCAGAAAGTAGACAGCTCTGTAAGAAGGGATAGGAGAAAACAATCATTGCTTTTCCTTTTTTTGCACATATATAAGTAATCACTTAGTACTGTTTGATTGTTTTAACTATGTTTAGATTTGCAGTGTCTATAGATTGACATAGGTATTAAATTATAACTACTTAAATTAAGTTGGTTTTGGAAAACTGCTTATGTGAACTCCTTGTGTTCACACACAAGGATTTGAAAACATTTATAACAAGGAAGTGCCCCAGTTGCAAACATCAGATAGGCAGCCTGCTGGAATTGTAGTACAATATATTCCATATGTCCCAGATGCCTTGAGATCTGTAGACTTTGTGGTACACAAAGATACACAAGCTGATCTGGACCAGTGCATCAGTAAGGCTAGCATTAAGCAAGAAGAGACATATGGAGGTTCAGTAGAGAGTTAGGCTGGAGAAGAAAAGATATGAAAGTCATGTGTATAGTATGATTGCAACAATGCAAAATCAGTTTGTTCATAACAAGAAAGGAGTGGGAGAAGTGAAAATCGTTTTATATGTTAGAAGTGGGATTGGAAATTTTTTTTTAAATTTAGAATTATATGGGGATAGCTGTCATATATTTATGAAAGTAAGTTGAAGTTTTTATAGGAAATCAACAACATCCTTTGCTCTGCTTCCCTCCTGCAGCCTAATTGCTTACACGGAACAGTACGTGGAATACGATCCTTTCATAACACCAGCAGAGCCATCTAATCCTTGGATCAGCGATGACATCACGTTATGGGACATAGAGATGAGGTAAAAAAAATGTTTTAAGGTTCTGGAGTGTGAGAGATGTAGAAAAAAATCCACAAGATCATGGGATTACTTTATTCCCTTTAAAGTCTGACTCTTTATCACTAGAACAGAAACCCCCAAGGAACCTCCACTCTGAGTTCAACTTGCTCACGGTTTCTACCTCTTTATAGCTTTGACTTGTACATGGATCCTGGGTGGCTTCCCTCTGACCTTTCATATATCATGACAACTGGGACAGTCCCTCGCCATTTCCTAGTTTGGATTTAATGACACTAGCTAGCACTTGCTCTGTACAGGCCATACCACACAGCAGGTGTTTTTCACTGTATCCCCTCAACAATAAATATTATTCTCACTGTGGAACAGATGAGGAAACTGAGGCATAGTGCAGTTAGTGAATTTGCCCAAATCCACAGAGCTAGCACAGAGTAAGGACAGGAAACCAGGCAGAGGGCCCCAGAGCTGAGATTCTTATCACTTCACTCTTCTGCAGTTACCTGCAGCTGTAACTCCATCTTCCACTAGCTCCTGTCCTGTGAGGGAAGCAGGTGCATTTACTCAGTAGCTGTGGGACCAAGGCCCAGAGGGACTTGAGCCACTTTTAAAATTACAGAAGGAGACATCCAGGCGATTTTGTGTGGTGTGCCTTCCCCACCTCTGCCCCTCAGCTGGACCACTTACTTCTTTTTTCATTTCTCTGTCATTCTCATGTTCTCTTTCACTTTTGCTCTCTTTCTGGCATCTTTCCCTGGAATTGGAAAACCTTATAAAAACTAATAAAAGTCATAGATAATTCCCATGAAAAGTTCAAACTATCCAGATGTGTATAAAGAAGGACACCCTCTCTTTCTGCAGCCCAATCTCATCTTCCAGCAAGAACCTTTGTTTATAGTCTGATTTCCTGGCTCCCAACTGCGCCAGCACCCCTGGGGTCCTTCAAGGGACTCCTGGGATAGTGCAAATCGTTGATGGAAACACAGCAGCATTGACGCATGTCAGATACTGCATGAACACTGGCTTAGAGTCATCCAATGTCGACATCAGAGCACATTCCATCCTTTTCAGTGAGGTCATACTTTTGCAAATCTAGGTTTTCAGAACCACTTTTGTGATTAAAAAAACGAATAGTTTTTGATTTGCAAAACTAAATATAGAATAGGCATGGGGGGGTAGGTTCCAATCTGATTCCAAAGTTTGAGGAAATGTGAAGTGCCCTACAAGTGCCTTGTGGTTATTTAAAGAATGACATAAAAATAATTTTTCCAATGTTTGTGTATTTCATATATCCACTAAGTTGCTAGGACATAAATACATATTAAGTTTTTGAGCCTGACTTTAATAAACAAAACCTTTATGTACTTCTTTTGGCTCAAGGGTACCATGAAAAATTTAATGAGACACTAAGGGTGCCATGAACTCAGAAAGTTTGGGAATCTCTGATTTAATGTGTACCTCTTTAGATTTTTAGGCATATAAAATGTCCTATTCTAGGGGCTGGGGATTTAGTTCAGTGATTAGAGTATTTGCCTTGCAAGCACAAGGACCTGAGTTCGATCCCTGGCACCACAAAAAAAAAAAAAAAAAAAAAAAGAAGTCCTATTCTTTAGTATAACTAGGTTCATTATCCATCTATTATCCATATATTGTCTTAATTAGCAATACATCATGACACTCTTTCCACATAAACACACATCCTTATCCTTTTTTAATATCTACATAATACTCCTGGCATGAGTGAAATAAAATTTATTTAACCAATCTCTGGGTCATAAATATTGAAGTCATGCCTTTTTTATATAAAGTAAACAATGATTCAGAGAACATCCCTGTACACAAGTCCAATTATTTCTTTTTGGGGGGTGGTAGGTGCAGGAGATTGAAATCAGCACCTTGTGCTTGCTAGGCAAGCGCTCTACCACTGAGCTAAATCCCCAACCCCTAATTATTTCTTTAATATAAATTTTCCAGAAGTAGAATTGTTACGAGGAATGGTATGCATGTTTTAATTTTGGTTCACATGCCAGATTCCTATTGAGTAAAACTGCAAGAAATGTTTTCATCTTCTCTATTCAGAAGGGTCCATTTTCTCACATCCTTACCAACCCGAACATTGGCAATCTTTTTAACTTTGCACCTCTGATAAGTTAAAAAAAAAAATCCTCATCTTACTTCTTCTTTATTAATATACTCGATAATCTTTTCATCTGATTATTAGCTATTCATTCGTTTGTGACTTGCCAGCTCTCGTGTCGTTTGTGACTTGCCAGTTCTCATTCTAACTTATTCTGAAATTAAAATAATAAGTAATATGGAAGTGAACATCTCTTTTTACTTTTATTTCTAACATGACCCAGGTAGTCTCATCCATTCTGATCCAAGAACTTTAATCTTTTTTTATTTTTCTCTTGTAAAGTTATTTATTTTTTATATTAAGACAGAGTCTTGCTAGTTGCTCAAGCTGGGCTTAAACTTGTGGATCTTTTTTCCTTTTCTTGTGATTATTGCTGGTTTTGCATTTTATCCTCTCTTCTCAGGAAATCCTGGGGTAGGAATTCTGAGCCTCTGGGGTAGAGCTAGCATATCTATTATATTTTCTCAATCATAATTCCCATCTCTCCATCTTTTTATTCTATATTCAAATGAAAGAATCTCTGGAATTGCTGCTTAAAGTCACTAGTTGGGATTTTAGTGGTGTGATTTTACACTTTAATAAGTTTTCCTTTTCTTCCTGAGTATTGGAAGGAGTGGTCAATGTTAGGATGACCCTCCCCAGATGCCAAAATGGCCGTTGCTGGTTTCTCACAAAACCCCTTCCCCCGTCTCTATGCCAGAATCTCCCGCCGAAACAATGGCCCTTCCCCCTGACTAGAGTCCCCAATTAGGTCCGTCGCGCCAATTTACCCAGGGGCGTTACCCACCACCCAATCACCCTGTGCAGAAAGGACCAA